>JAODVQ020522648.1:0-24304 GCA_025400075.2 Phenganax stokvisi
CTCTGAATAAAGAAAACCTCTGGATAATGGTGGAAATGTATGGTCCCAAACTCTTCACTATTCAGATGTTCAACTGCTGTAGCTAGATCTCAGAGTGTAGTTTCAACAGTACATGGTCATCATGATAGCTACTCTGAGGCATGCCCTATGTGTCATATGATTTCTGACCTCATTGCATGCAGTGCAAAATATGATTGTGGATCCACCCACTTACATTAGCCACTAAGACAATATGCATGAAACTTATTTCTAGCATTATATTATGAACTTTAAGAGTATCATCAGCCCAAGATGTTAATGCTTCTTTGATAAAGTGGTTGGATTTAGAAAGTGTAATATGTTTATATACAAAACTCAATATTTGACTGTGTTCTGTTGTCATAAATCCGTTTCGCAGGGAGTTGAGAGTTAAACAGAATATCCAATACAACGAGAGTAAGACTGGAGTAATGTACGACCTCAACGTGACGTACATCTTCGAGGCTGAGAAATCCAGTGGCAATCCAAAATCAGATAAACTTATTGCACTCAATATTCCATTTTACGTATGTTCATAAGTCAATGTATAGCCTAGTCTACCCTATGACTCATAGATTGCAAACATCTACCATGTAATTCATATAAAGTAAACATAATAGCTGATTAATTGTAATAGTAAATAAAAGCCGGTCAAACCCAACTTACTATTGATCAATACATTGTAATCCCTTAAGAATGGACACCCCGCTATATATAATGGACGATATTCCTGGCTCACATATGTCCATTATAGAGAGGTTACATTGTATAACAAACAATATTCCTTGCCTCAAGTTGTCCATTATAGAGAGTTTCCACTGTATAACAAACAATTATCCTGGCCCCAAGTTGTCCATTATAGAGAGTTTCCACTGTATAACAAACAATTATCCTGGCCCCAAGTTGTCCATTATAGAGAGTTTCCACTGTATATATATCACACTATGCTATATGTGTACTATGGTTTTATTCCTCAGGTTTTGTTGTTAGAGGTAAAAGAGTTGGAGGTGAATAAGAGCAAAGCAATGAAAGATGCCATTGAGATAGCTATCGAAGAATTGCGACGTGAAACCCACGAAGCAGGGCTCTTTACAGAGCTCACAGTCGAAGAGCTCCTTTTCGGATACAACGATCCTCTGCTGGTCCGCGTGATTGAGATTCTTAAATCACTGGGTTTGGATGAATTTGCCAAGACTATTAATCCATGGTTTAGTCTCGAGGTAAGTACAGTGAAACCCTTTGTAACGGACTCCCTCTAGAGCAGACAACCCCTGAACAGTGGACAAGCCGTGGTGTATGAACTCACTTTCCCCTTTAATTAATAGTACATTTTGTACCCCTCTTTAGCGGAAAACCCTAAATCGCAGACAGATGCCTATACACCAACTTTTCATTATTAAAGGATTTCACTGAATACATTTTATTAGTAACAATCATATGTAAAAATGGTCCAGATATAATTAGTTCAAATTACTTTTATTTCGACCAGTGACTTAAAAATACAGGTTAATTGTTGATCTGCACAAAGAAAGCGGAGATTTACGCCACGAAAAACTTTTATATAGCATGTTTTGTTTCTCGTGTTTCGTGAAATTGTAGAATATTACGGAGTTGGAGACTTACAACGAAGTGCACACTGGGCAAGGAGATATTTCTCAAATCGGAGCCTACAGGAGATGGGAGGGTCACTATGAAATTTGGGAGCACGGAGGCTGGGGTACCAAGACAGCCAAGATGATTAATGGTACCGGCGGATTTCTTTTCGCTCCTAATGTTCAACGGGAGCACAATCTGACTGCTTTTATCAGTGAACTGTACAGGTATGAATGGAACCTCTCTATAGTGGACACCACGTACATTAGACCCTCTCTATAGTGGACACCTAACCCCTCTATAGTGGGCTCCTGGAACCTCTCTATAGTGGACACCAAATACATTATAACCCCTCTATAGTGGACTCCTAGAACCTCTCTATAGTGGACACCACATACATTATAACCCCTCTATAGTGGACTCCTAGAATCTCTCTATAGTGGACACCAAATACATTAGAGCCTCTATATAGCAGACACCAAATAAAATATAACCTCTCTATAACGGACACCAACTACATTGGAACCTCTCTATAGCAGACACAATGGGAACAGCCTCTCCATAAAAGAAACAATGTGACCACCAAATAATAATTCACCATCCAGATACTACACCATATAGTAGCCCCATGTAGAGCCACTAAAACATAATGTATCTATATCCCATTCTTTGTAGATCTGGCCATTTCTCATATAAAGAAGATGATGACCTATACGGTATAAAGGTGTACAAGTACATACTACCCCAGGACGAACTGGTCAGTGGTAATCAGGATCCCGGATTCAATGCCGATGGACCGGATGGTGTCCTGAATTTGACAGCTGTATTTGAAGAGAATGCCCCCGTTTTCGCCTCAAAGCCACATTTTCTAGATGCGGATCCTGTCTACCGGAGAGCTATTGTTGGACTCGATCCGAATCGAACTCTTCACGATTCATATCTTGATGTAGAGCCTATCACTGGTATTTCTATCTTATAGTGTATTAATAATAATAATATGGCCTATCCAGTGTGAGCTTATTAAAGTGAATTCTGTTAAGATGAAATACCTCTTTAGTACAAACTAACTCTGAAGTCCCTTCTATAAGCATTATAATATAGCTACTCTTAAAGCAAAACTCCTGTTTGTGTGAACGTTTTAAGCTGGTCACCTAGAATTCACTTAAACAAGGTTCCACTGTATTGTGTTTGGTTAAGCTGAGTATTGAGTATGCATGTTTAAAATTCTGTCACAGTGTTTAGAGTACAAAAAATGCTATTTTTTCCTGCAGGCAATGTGTTTAAGGCTGCAAAAAGAATTCAAATTAATCTGAGACTTGTAAACGACTCTCAGTTTCCTGAAATTGAAAATATCATTTCACCTGTGAGTTTAGAACACTGTCACGCCACCATTGTTTCTGTCATCTGAGTAACATATACCTCCTTTACATCATGACTTCCAGAACTTATGTATATATAGTACTGTTTATCACTTAAGAAGTGTAGCAGTATAATATAAAGGTTATTTTTAGTACAAGTGGAACGAAATTGCATTCTTTCACTGTATCCCATTCTGTTTAAGTGGTTTGTTCTATTTTTAGTTAAATTTAGCAACATTTGCTAAATTTAGACCTTATATTATACTGTTACTCGTGAATTTAGCAAATTTTTGAGCTGTTCACGATAAGATTTGGGAAGTGTACATAACATGCCTGCTGACTAAATTTGAACGATATAAAGAAATTTTAAGTTTTTATTGATTTCTGTATTGTATAGCTGATGATGCCAGTAACTTGGGGCTCAGAAGAAGGCTCACTCACAAAGTCACTGGCGAATGAATTTAAGAAGAAAGTATATGTTGCTAAGGATGCAATACATTATGGGCCATGGGCTGGAGTTGGATTAGGAGGTAATAAGAATAATACAGTTGAACCTCCGAACAAAGGACACTTTGGACAAAGACCTATGTTCCTTGTAGAGTGGTCGTCCTTATCTCAGAGGTTAAAATAATAAAGAGTTTCCCTTATAGAGAGGTCATTTATATACTGAAGGTTAAACTATAATGTGTTTTTTTCAATTGTGGATGTTATTTTGTTGTTGTTATGCAGGTTTGGTTTTGGTAACCATGGCACTGTGTTTCGTTGGTCTGGTCGCACAGCAGTATCGGTTACGTCGTCATCAACGGCAACGTAACGAAGAACAACAGACTCTAATAAACAACTGAACTAAAATTTTTTATTATAATTATTGAGATGTATTGTATGTTGGGGCAGTGATAATACTTCTTAGTGTTTTATGTCTTTTTATGAGTGTAATTTGTAGGTATAAGTTTAATAAGGCATTGGGAGCCTTCTTCTTCTTCCTCCTCTTTATAGCCTCGAGCAGCCCACGGACGACTACCTTAGCTGCGCATGCGTATTGTATGGCTGCTAAGTCATGCCTGCATTGCATTAATAATAGTCCCTGCTCCTGCTCTCTCTTCGTTTTCATGTAGCTAATGGCAATGCAAGTTCAACTGCTACCTCCAAGCCATTTTACTCTAAGACCGGCGTCTCCGAAACACGAAGCGTCCAACGGAACGCCATCTCAGCGAAACGACGCAGCTACGGGGAGACGCGGCGCAGTTGACGCCGAACGCGCCGCGGACGCGAGGTCTCGTCTCGAAGATGCAAAGAGCGTCGTTTCTAGAGAATGGACTGGTCAGCGGATGACCACGAGTAATAGAACTCTCGGTGCAAATGAAGAACTAGTCCTGGCCAAGTCTCTAGCTCGCTGTCAGAAGATAGATAAAAGTCTACAATTCTACTCAGATATCAGGAATAAATGGTGCGAGGAGCCTAACCAGTCACTACCGTCATCAATACCACACTCTTCTCCGTCGTCTAGTAATAGTAGAACTGCTTATGAAGACGCTAGTGGTGTAACAGCTCAAGCCCCTCCCCCTTCCAAACCTATCTCCAAAGAGAAAGCTTCTAGTAAACCTCCACCAGAGAGGCACAGAGTAAAACAGACGTTGAACGATCTAGGCAGTTATCCAAGTGGACGTACACCATGGCGTAGCATGGCTAACGGGCGACCACAACCCACGCTGGTTTTGAATCTTACTCAACCGCCAAATTTTTCTGAAACTAAAGAAAGAAGAAACCAACTCACTGTACCACACAACAGAGATCCTAAACAATCTGGTAGAGAAAATTATTTTTTACAAAAACCTTCTCCAAGAACACAAGAAGTGAGAGTGAAACAAAATTCAGCCCAGCATTTTCATTTGTATCAAACACACCGTGACACTGAAGAAAGATTAAGGAAAGATCATCATTTGAATGATTTTGATAGCATCCAAGAAGACTGTGGTAGTGATTCTGCATCAATAAAACCTGTGCACGGAAAATTTGGACAACTTATACATCCCGGGGCATATCCTGTTCCTCTACCTCATTGGAAGACCTCACAGCCATCAAATGATATACTTCGGCATAGTAAAATGAAAAATGGAGGGAATTCGCTTGACACAAGAGCATTACCAGGTGGCGTATGCTCAAAACAGTCTACAACTACTCACAATGACACAGTTATAGCTCAGGTTCTTCAGGCCGAGGAAGAATCCAGAGCCGGCATCCCCCTCATACGTAAGATTAAGAAAAGATCTTCAATATTTTGTTGATGCTATCTCTGCTCCTTCCCCAGCTAATACAAGTAATGACTTTGCCATAGCCAAGCGGATGCAGGAAGACCTAAATCAAGCAGCTCAGACTAGACCCACAACCTCCTCACAGTCTTCAGCTGCTCCAGCTGCAGTTGCTAGGGGTCATCCCATCGTGAACACTCAATTGCATTGGGAACTAGCTGGAGGTATGTAAATTATTGTGCAGAACATAGAAGAGCTATGAATAAACAGCTATCTTTTGTATTTGGCTATAGGTATGAATATGATTTATGTAAACAAGATGAATACCATAATTCCCTAAAGTAGAACTATTATGTATGACATCACTCTATATTTATCCTAGTGCTATTTATAGAACCATCCTATTTGAATTACACTAGTGACTAAGCAAAATTCTCTTGACTCTAATAGGACAAAGTAATTCCTCTGTTGCAAGGTCTCAGCCCCGTGGGACAGAGGGTTGGGAGGCAGCAGCAAGACCGACAGGTCTAGACTCAGCAATGATAGAGAGAATGAGTCATCAGTATATTTTCAAGGAGAAACAATACCAGCCCTACGATGACCCATCAGCACAGCCTGTCACAGAGTAAGTGGACTACTCTGTATTACATGATACCTTTATTAAAGTGAACTCCAGAGGAACCAGAATATGATGTTCACACAGACAGGCATTTCACTTTAATAACTATAGTATAGTGTATGCTTCTATAAGGGACTTGGTTCAATTCACACTAAAGATTATTTTGTGTTAACAGTGTTCACTTTAATGAGGTTATCTTGTAATTTATTGTTCATCTTTAATACTTAACTTGAAATAGGTGTGCAGTATGTTTGGATGTTTTTCATGTGGGAGAGCCACTAAGGTATATTATTATACTGAATTCTATATCCTATACTAATCCATATCATATAATACTTAGTGGTTGTAATATGATTAACCAAGTATTACAGCGGAACCTCTCTATAATAGGACAACTTGGGGCCAGGAATATTGTCCATTGTAGCAAGGTGTCCATTCTGGAGGGTTATGGATGTATTGATCAGTAGTAAGTTGGGACACAGAAACTTATCCGTTATATCGAGGTGACCACTATAGAGGGGTGTCCATTAAGCGGGGTTCCACTGTATATGCATCTAGTTAATGCAACTATATACCCACAGACTGATGCCCTGTTCGCATACCTTCCATCGCTACTGTGTGGACAGGTGGCTGGAGAAGAATACCATCTGTCCTGTTTGCAAGTCTGACTACATTAAAATTTGTGAAAAGATAGGCATCAACGTATAGCAAAGAAGACCATTATATACAAGAATTTTAAGTGCACTTAGAGTTTTACTACTTTAGCTAATTGACTGTGTTAAAATGATGTCTCTGGATGTTATGATATTATGATTCTTATTGCTTATTCTGAGGATTTTATTGCGTTTTCTTCGAGGTTTCCTTGCTGGTTGAGTCTGTTTGTTTGGTGGTCCAAATCTTGCAGAGTTTGCGGTGGTTTCCTACCTTCCAGGCCAGCGTCTGACACTCTATTCCACAATAATATACCTGTATAATATAGATGTAAATAATCCTTTTTTTCTTGTTGAAGGGGTTACTGTTATATAGCAGAACATTCAAATCCTGTACGGGTGCCTGTGAATGCTCTCAAATAGGTACTGTATGTATAATAAAACAGCTCACGTGTTACTTAAAAAAGAAGTAGTGGTATAGAAAGAAAAGGAGGACTTCTATATAGGTATGTAATAGGAGGAGTGCCAACGGACCTTTTTACACTGGGAGCATTTCTTGGTGGTCGAACAAAGGTCGCCACAGGCATAGCAGAATTCCATCAACTCCTCAGTCTCACTACAATATCAATGGTTATAGCCTCCAAGTATGCATTATTTTTACTTCAATAATATACAATGGCACTTTAATGACAAAGATCTTATATACCTCCTTTTTCCAAACACAACTTGCTGGAAGAGAGAAATTGCTGATGGTGGACCTCCCTACATGATAATATAACACGATGAGAGTGTAGATTATGCAGTGGAGTGAAGAAGGCAAGATGGCCAGCTTCTAACCGGAGGCGTCTTTGAGAGAGTTGCCACCATCTGTTTCAACAGCTGACTATGGAGATTGGGGTACTCTTGAAGACACTGTCTGAGAAACCGATCCAAATTTTCACCTACTCCATCTTCTCGACAGCTCAATAAACTACAAAGTAAAGAACAATTTTGTCTACAAAAATAGACCTTTTATTTTATAAGGATGCCACATAATAAGTCCCATTTGAACCACTAATAATATTTCTGAAAGGAGGCATGAGGAGAGGTGAATTTGTGAAAATAGCTACTTTCTTGTATTTTTTTAACTTACAACTTCAGAACAGTGTTGATTCCATCCTTGGCACATCTCTCCACTACAAACCCCAGACAATGTATCTTAACGGCCATTGGTTCTCTCTGTGTCTTGTCCATCTTCTCTCTGAGCAGCCTCAGTACTCTGCATATGCTAGAATGGGCCTCCAATAGCTGGGGGAATGTCGTCTGAAGAATCTGAATAATCTGGTAGGAAAAAATGCCAATTCAGTGACAATCTCTTTCTGTCTGAATGACTATAAATGTATACACATGCAATGGAACATTACTATAGGTTATAGCTTCAAATTAGAAAAGTGACTGCATTTTTATTTGACCAAAAGTCACTAAGGGCTGGTTTAGTGAGGTGGCTGGATTTGTGAAGCTGAGGTTTATTCTACTGCAGCATTACTTTGATAGGATGTATGGTGTGCATTGAGAGAAGATGATGAAGAGGAGCAGCATGGGCTGGATCCAGTTTGGGTGCATTCTCCAAACCTGTATATATATATACCAAAATAAATAAATAACCCTCAAGTAAAAGTAGTTTTCACAATAGATATATACAACATGATAGCGGTTTCAACATGAGTCAAGAATTGGCTTTTTAGTTTGAAGCGCAAACTATATACTGGATTAATCTGCTATATATGACATAATAAAACCATAAATAATTTATTGCCTTGTTTTATAGTGTAGTATTCCACTTCTGATATTGAAAAGTGATTGTTGATGATTCTAACACATTCATGTTGACCTGAGTAATAAACAATAGCTAAGGATTTGGTAGGGGAAGTAGTATATTTACCAACAAAGGAGCCCATTTGAGCAGCAGTTTTGTTGACACAGTTAACAACGTCTGTTCTAGCTCCATATTCCAAAAATAATTCCACAACTCTTGTATTACCTTCATACACATGGGGAAACAATAATACATTTCCTTGGAGAGGAGTACAGTGGAACAAAGGATATTCTGGGACCACTAGTCGAGGCTCTCCTTACTGTCCTTTATCGGAGTTTACACTACATAAACTGTCCCTTGTTAGGAGTTACTACTGTTAAGGTATAACTAACCTGCAATGGTAGCAAACATCAGTGCTGTATACTGTGATAAAGGGAGATTAGTTTTTAAAAAATGAAGAGTTAGAAAATTTAGCTGTGCATTACTCCATCTTTTTGGCCGTTCCAGTTGACGTTGGCTTTGTGTTGAAGTAGTGTTCGACACAGCTCCAGGTTTCCTTTGTATGCTGCATGCATTAATGCAGTCATCCCATCCTGCAATACATTTCAACTTAAAACACCCTTAGCTAACTAGCTATCACTACCTTGTCTGGCTCGTCGAGTTGTTGCAAAACTTCAGAGAAAGAAAGGAGCTCCTTCACACGAGCCAAATCCGGGTCTAGAACACAAGAAGAAATCAAAACGAATTCTTTTCTCCACCAGTTATTTTACTTTTGGAGCACATTTCGGCCAGGTTTTGTTTTCTACTGCTTTCCGCCATAACTGCTTTCTGCTGTTTCCACGCACGCGCAGATGTCAACAGAGAGCAAGAGAAAATTAAGGGGCGTGGTTTTATTAGTGCGCATGTGTATTATGCACGTGCACGTTTTTGTGTTTCACTGAAGAAAAAATGGCTGCCATTTTGTTGGGTGATCGCAGGCTAACTGATCTGAAGGTTGCCGAGCTCAAAGCCGAGCTGGACAAACGTGGATTGGCTAAAAAAGGCGTCAAGAGTGTGCTGGTGGAGCGGCTGAAGCGCGCCATACTGCAGGAGGAACTCAGTAACGTAAGGCACTTTCTCCCCGCGGTAACACCTCTTTCTCGGACTTTTCTCCCTGTCGGCTCTCTTTACCCATTTCTTTTCTTATTGTGAGCAATTTTTTTGCTGTCGCAGGTGAACGAAGAAGAAGAGGAAGAATTGGACACAACTGCCCCACACAACACCAGTCAGGTAAACAGCCATTTTTAACGGTCTCACTGAGTCAGGCACGGGATGTAATTTCAACCTTTTGGTGTTCTCTTACCTCTTCACACGTCTCTTTATGTTATAGGATGATGGGGAGGGAGTTGAGGAAATTGGTCAAACCGATAAAAAGGAAACTCAGCTCATCACAGCAGCTGAAAACGAAGATACTGTAAAAGATGAAGAGGGTACGTCTGTCGACCCACCTGCTGCTGAGTCAGCAGAAACACCAGCCGCCATAGAGGAGGTAACACTTATCATACACCATCTACAAGATAGTATACATATCAACAAATGATTTACATGTTATGTATAATTTATGTTTTTTTGTTGTTGTAGGTATTACCGGAGGAAACTGTGGATGATGAGCCTGAGCATCAGAGTACACAAGGTTTGAATCTCTTGTGTCGATTACATGTGTTCTTGTTAGTGGTGGTGTTGTTGGCGGTGTCTTTTTTGGGAGTGCATTGCAGTATCCAAAACGTTTTATAGCTCATGCAGCCAATGATAGGCCAGCCAAGGAGTGGCCAAACGTTTTTTTGGCCAGTTAACAGTAAAGCGTTCTAATTAGTGCACTCTTGCAGAATTACTCTGCCATACTGTTCTAATTAGTGCACACCCTCAGCACGTATTACAGTTAATTCTCTATACGTGTTATAAGGAAAGGCCTGTGACACTAATGTGAGAGGATTATACGGCAGAAAGGCATAAAAAATGTATCAACAGAAGGTTCATATGGCTGGGAAGCATGGATTTATCACTGGCACTTCTGATTTTCTCCCGTTTTAACTCCGCCCACTCTGGTGGGTGTGTGGCCAATGGCGCATGAATGAGTTGTTATTATAACTATAAAAGTGGCATAGTTTTCTGTTGGAATAGGTTTAGTGGTTATGATGTGGTGGTGGACAACTAGTTTTATTAGGGAAACTTAAAGGCAGCTGCATCACATCAGTATAAGAGGTGTATAGAAAAAGAATCTCAGGAGTGTGTGCGTGTTTGGGCATACAATATCTGGCATTATAAGCATGATATATCTCACAGCCTTTATTGACTCTGAAAGCTATTTGGGATACAAATTTCACTCTGAAAGGTAAGTTTGAGATTCCACTGAAGACACTATTCACTCAAAATACTACTATTCTTTGTGTTCATGATTTTCCAACAGTGAGCTTAATGGTGTTTGAAAGTCTTGGATTTGAAAGTTGAACATAGTCAGCTCTAGTTCTAATGGCAATGTACACTAGAGAAGTGGTAGAATAGTAGTAATGTCTTGAGCGGTGTTTGAAGCTGCTGACAACTGTCGACCTTATTTCTTGTGAGCAAGTGAGGGAGTGATTCTCACACTAGTTATATACTTGCGATGTGTTCTGTTAGGCTAGTAGGAGTGATATTCGACTGCTAAAACTTATTGGAAATCATTTAACAGTGTAAAAAAAGTTGAGATGGCTTCAATCAAGCGGCTTCAAACAAGCGACGTCCCTGCGCAAAAATGTGACTAACAGCAGAATAATCGTTTGTTGTGCTTGTTTGTGTGCTATTTATTGATTGATGCATGATATTACTCTAGAATTTACTGAAGACCAAGAATAATATGTGGTAAAAATTTGTGTCTGTGACTTTACGAATTTTTATTGTGTCTCTAATTTGCTACGTTTCTTCCCTCTCCCCCTTCCCAACTGCACATGTAAACGAAAATAAAAACAAATTGTTCAAATTTCATTTTCACCATCAATCACTTGAAATTACGATAAAATTAAACTATAACGCAAACTTTTTTTTCCTACAACGCAATTACTTCGGATAATCAAAACCTACTACAACTTACAAACGGCCAAAATTTCAACTACAATTTTTCATCTCTGAACCCTTTTTTCCGTGATGATGATGTTATGATCAGGTGGAGATAAAAATGATGCTAGTGCAGACAGTGAACTTGTGGCCCTGTCGGACGCAATACCCGATGATGACGACCGAGTGGTTTCCATGGAAACTACAGACGATTCGCTCATTGATGAGGGGCACGATCAAGAAGAGGAGGAGGAAGAAGTGTTGCAGACGAGTCAGAAGATGGATCTTGGATCACCTCTAGATTCCGACCCAGAGTTTGAAATCTTGACTGGGGACCAGGAGCCATTGGTTGATGATGGTACACCGGGAAAGAACACGGACAGTTCTGGAAGAGAAGAGAAAGAAGAACCCGAGGAAGGAGGAGGAGGAGGAGACAGGGAGAAGGAAGAGGAGCAGGGCAAAACTCCGGTGAAAGACGAATCAAAGAAAGAAGAGGGAATTACGAAAGAAGAAGAAAAGGAAGGAACAATGGGAAAGAAAGTAGAGCGATTAGACAGCACGTTTGATTCGAGTTACGAGCCAGCAACAGAGGAACTACTCTACGAAGGAGACCCGGATGTTGATGTGAAATCAGCCGAGCAGAAAATGGACGAGAAGGATACCTCTCTGCAAGAAGACACAACAGTAGAGAGCGTGGCTGATACTTCAGCTACAGAGAAACGAGAAGAAGAAGAAGGTTTTATGGTGGAGGTGCACTACAAGGATCAAGGAGGAGTAATAGAAGACCCTGCTGCTACGGCCATTGCACCTGCCTCCTCATCAAAGCAAGAGTCTTCTAAGGAAAAAGGGGGAAAATCTAGTCACGCTTCAACTGGGGGGAAGACTTCCAGTGATGCTAGCTCAAGGTTTGTGTTGACGTGCCCTTGTGTCCCCTTTTCTCTCTCAACAGCTCAGTTCACTCCATTTGGAGCCCACCTTTTGTTCCAATTAGAGCACACTGTGCATTCTAATTGAAGCACACCAAGTGATATATTCTTATTAGAGCACACTCCAAGTATCGGCTATCCTGACAAGTATTGATTACACAAAAAGAAGTATAGATATGCGCACCTTATAAGGACTAAAGATGAATCAAGAAATTCTGCACCATCCAAAAAACGTGAAATTTAAGCATGCAAATGTGATTCACTTTGCAGCATGAAGGGTGCCTATTATGAGCGTAATAGTTATTGTGAATACATTTAGGTCAACTAGCTCATCTGGGAAAAATAAGTTTTTTGTAGTTTGGAAAAGCCTTTTTAGAGAAAGCAAATAAAGCATATAGTTGGCTGATGAAGATACTCTTGAAGAATATATTTTTCAAAATGTTGACAAAGATACATGGTGTTTGCTGAAGTTCTACTGCAATTGAGAACTAAATTAACAATACCGTGTATTGTGAAGCCACCGTCAAAGTGTGATGATGTCACTGGAAATTCATCATCTATTCTCTCTCCCTCACTTGGACCTCCTTCTCCTAGACAAACTGCATGCGTTATATATACAAAAGAGAGCTAGATTTTTTATGTGTCAATAGTGTTGAATAGTGTGTGTATATGCCTTTACACCCCTATTGACGTCTTTTTGTCAAGTTTATGGAAGAACATTTTCCTCTGCTCATGCATAATGCCTTCCCCCGTTCGCATCTGTTGTGTTAGGTCGTCTGGTTGCCACCTGTGGGTGGCAGGGCTGGTCTCCTCAGTTCGAGCACTCGATCTACAAACTCTATTCTCCTCCTTTGGACAGGTATGTATACGTATGTGTGTGTCAGTTTTTCGTACATTATTATGAAGATGGTTGTTAGGGGGCATTATCTAGAGTATTGAAGAGTTGTGGTGTGCTCTAATTAGAATAGGAGGCTGAATTCCTGATTTGGTGTTTGTGCAGGTTTTGTCTGCTAAAGTGGTTGCTAAGGCTCAGTCCAAGGCTCGATTTGGGTACGTCACCATGGCAACCAAGGAGCAAGCCCAGAAGTGTATAAAAGAATTGAATGAAACTGAGTTGAAGGGGAATACCATCCATGTTGAGCTAGTAAGAAAATTCTATGCTCTCGGTGTTCTAGAGTGCTTCGCTCACTCTCTCTGCTCCTCGTGTCTCTCCACAGGCCAAGTCTCCTCCTCCTCTATCTCAGCGGTCATCGGGAGACACGAAGTCTCCATCTTCCTCTCATCGCACTAACTCCTCCTCTGGCAGTGGTGGAGGTGGGACTCCGCGTAGCAAGGACACCAGCAGCAAGAACAGCAGTGACAAAAGTGGTTTTCAATACAGTCTTAACTCTCTTTTAGTATCACTGTGACTGACGAAGCAAGTCCACAAAAACACTTCTGAATACGGACACGGCATTAACCTCTTAAGAGAGGACGCACACTGTAATCCATAGGATATTCCTCTATTGTTATAATACACTTTAAACCTCTAGAGTAAGGACTGCCTCCATAAAAAGTACCCAAAAGGCCACTCATGGTACAGTGTACATTATTATGAACGACGATAGTAGCAACATGCAATGCCTTATACCTTGTGATATGCTTCTAAAGCACACCTGTGCCAAGAATACTAGAGTTATGAGTTTGAGCTTCAATTCAAGCTTTATTTTTAAGGAGCCGTCCTACATTTGTGTCTATAGTGCGCTTGCCTTGGCATTGAATTTTCTGAAATTAAGTGCTTACTCAGATTAATCAATGTGGCGTTATTATAGACAAGGTCGGTCAAGCTATCTCTAAAAAGTCGCCGCTTGGAGCAGCTGGATCAGACGGCAAGAGTGGAGTAAAAGGAGGAGATAGGAGTCGAGAAGATAGACGCCGCTCGACCGGCTCTACCCGTTACCATGGCGACGATCGCTCATCTCACACTCGTCGTAGCCGTAGCCCCCCGGTGCGTAGGAGTCCGAGAGGAGGACGACTGCGGGTCGGGCGAAGGTCCCCATCTCCACCTCCTGCTCCCACACGACTCTCAGGGGGGTTCAGTTCATCGGCAGCGGCAACTCGAGGTGGTTCGACCACTCACTCGAGGGATTCCCGTGACGCCCGTGACGATATCATTAGACGAGAGGAACAGCGACGAGATCTCATGGAACGACGCCTCGGAGCCGATCCCTATTACAGGGACGGTTCTAGACAGGTGGGTGTGGCTTGTTTCTATGGCAATAATTATGTGCCACGTTGTTTAATAAGTTGTATACTTTTTACAAAGTACAATAAAACCATGCATTTTCTTTATATTCGTGATGTCGCAATATCTATCCAGCCCATCACTAATTTGATGCATTATAATCAACAACATATTTCACATACCTCGATGGGATTGGTGCAGCTGGTCAGATGATTAAAATGGTTTAATCAGTTAAACAACTGGGCTATTTCACACCTGCTACAATGCAATACAATCACCCTTTAACGGTAGCTCCATATGCCGACACAGGATATCTACACCATGTCCTTTGAAAATTCCCTCCCCCTGCAACCTGAAATATTGCAACAGGGTGCAATTTATGAATTTTTCGCTTCAATAGATCCTTATGTGAAGCGATGACCTTAACGTGTTTACATGCCTTCAAGCCTTAAATATTTAGGAGGAAGTCGACAAAGCCTAAACTCTAGAACGAAAACAGAACACGGGCGCATGCACGCTTCTTTCCATACACGGCAGCCCAGAAACATTTTTTATGCGTGTGTGCGGCCCTGCGTGCTGGGAGGGGCGTGAACTCGTTAGCGCAGTCGGAACCCAAATGAAATATGTACATACGTTCAATATAGATTTAACGCGGTGAACACCACAAAGGGTGTGCATATTTCTGAAATAGTGTAACAATATCAAAAGCCTTGTGATTACAATACCTCTGTCGCCATGGCACTGATGATCTATATATGTGTGCCTATATTCCTACTATACAAAAGAGGGACTTTACAAGTGACTGTGGTATACATACGTAAATGGACGTGTATGTACATATATACATACGAAACCATTTGGTGAACTTGTTGAACTTTCTCACTGTTGCCATGGAGTCGGTTTACAAGTCCTTACTGGGAGTTCGAAGCTTTTAAACAAATACTTTCATTGACATTTTTAGAGAAGTATTGAATTATATCCCAGCAACTGGGAATGGAGCTATAAATGTATTAGTTGTGTAGACTTATGTAGACTACCATCTAACATTCCTGTACTTTACTATAGTGCAGGGATGTGTCCACATTTGGTCGGCTGTGGACGACTTCAACCACCACTCGGGATTTTTAGCCATCGCTAAATTGATTTTACCACATCTCTGGTGTACATTGGTGTTACTAATAACACTAGAACTCTCAGTTTTCAAATCAGAAACTGAGAATTTTAACCACCATCGCTTAACTCAGTCTGGGAAAAACACAGATTGTGCCATATTTCGTTGGTTGCTCTAGTCTTTCATGAGTTGACGTGTTCTTTTGAGCGTTTTTTAGTGAATATTTCACGATGGCTTGCCACATGACATGCAACATTCTAGTATACATACGTCTCACGAAATTGGACACCTACAAGATATTAGTATGCTCTGATCATGATTGTGATTCACTGTCGTCAGGTAATGGTGGAAGAACGGAGGTTCACCGACCGTTACCAAGAGATGGCTGCTAGGAGACAGCTAGAACTAGAGCAGAGTCGTCGCGAACAAGAAATGGCTTGTCGCATGCAAGAAATAAGAGAGAGAGAAAACAGGTATACTTATGTATACCACTTATTATTTCTGGTCACATGACTTAATCTGACCAATGAGAATGCAGAAATTCATAAAACTGTGCAATAATGTGTAAATAGAAGCAGCATTTATAGGTTTTTTAAAGTACCAAAATGTGTGTAAAGTAAAGATGCAATAATGATGAAAATGAGGAGTTTTATTTTCTCTCTCAGGGAGAGGGAATTGAGAGAAAGACAGATTGCTGAACAAGAGAGAGTGTTCAAGGAGAGAGAGAGGGTTATGAGGGAGAGAGAATATCGGGAGAGACAGAGGAGGGAACAGCTGGAGAAGGAACTCCGTGAGAGAGACCAGAGAGAAAAAGAACTGCGGTGAGTATATATAGCCAGCTAATACAGTGGAACCTTGCTATATGGTGCTATGGGGCCTGCTAATAGTACGATGGAACCTCGCCATATGTGGCTAGCTAATGTTAAAATGGAACCTGCAATATTTGGCCAGCCACATCATACAGTGGGACTTCGTGCTATGTGGCTAGTTAATGTTAGAGTTGAACCTCTCTAAATGAGGCCACCTAGTGTTACAGTGGGACCTCATGCTATGTGGCTAGTTAAAGTTAGAGTTAAACCTCACTATATTAGGCCAGCTAATACAATGGAACCTCGCTAAAGTGAACTCCAGATGACCAGAATGTTTGTTTCAGATTAATTTTTTCTTGTGTTTTAGTGAGCGGGAGAGGAGGTTACGAGAGCAGCACCTCAGAGAGATACAGGAACGTGAGGTCAAGGTGGCAAGGGAGAGGGAATTAAGAGAGAGAGAACTCCAGGTTAGTAAAAAGATGGCTGGCTGGATGGGCTGGCGGTGGAGGAGTAGGAAAGGGGAAAGTAATACACCTCCTAGTTGATTAGCTGATATAAAGTCTAATTCATACAAAGATTATGCAAAAGTTACACTATAAGGGACAGTATTCTATTTCCATGTGACTTGCATGTGTCACAAGCATTATACATGCAAAAGTTCCACCATGTATTGGGTTTTTTAATAATTTCGCCTTGCCATAAATATAACTGCTGCTTGGTACTATATAGACATGAAATGATGGGTAAAAAATTCTAACATTAGAGAAGTGAATAAGTTCTAAATTTAGAAATGTTACTAAAGATAGAACAAAACCAATCAAGAACAATACAGTGAAAGAATGCAGTTTCATTCCACTTGTACTAAATATAGCTTTTATATATTAGCTACACTTCATTTAAATAATGTGTTTCCATTCAGTATGTACTTGTACTATATTGAACCAGGTACAAGCTCAGAGGGAGAAAGAGTTGGAGGAGAGGGAGCGCCAACTGATGCAAGAACACCAGAGAATGCAGAAAGAAAAACAACTCTACGAGGAACAACAACGCAGGTTGAGGTAAGGATTACGTAATGTATATTTCTGAACCTCTGATCTCTACATAACTGGCAATGTGTTACTTTATTTTCATTGAAACTTTCTTTGTGTGTAAATGTTGAGAGTGGGTTGCTATGGTAATAGGCGGGATTTTGACTAGGTTGTGTTTATAACCATTGCGTGAGATGTGTTTGGTTGTGTGTATAATCAGAGAGGAGGCGGAGAGACAGGCCCAGCGGGAGAGAGAGGCACGAGAACGAGAGGCTCGCGAGAGGGAAGCTCGCGAGAGAGACAGGAAGCTGGAGGCTGAACGGGAGCGCAGACTCCGAGAGAAGGAGGAGCGGGAACGCCGTGAGAGGGAGAGAGCCGAGGCGGTCAAGATGGAACGAGAAAGAGAGAAGAGAAAGCAGGAGGAGATGAAGTGGGAGAGTCGTATGCTTCAGCAGCAACAGAGGCTTGGGAAAAGAGGAAATAGTTATCAAGACCCCGTCGGCTACGACGTTGCTAAACGCCAGACGATGCACGATATCCGCGGCAGTGGAGGGGGAGGAGGAGGAAGAGGAGGAGCTTCAGGAAGTGGTGGTGGTAGTGCTCTAGACTTGTTTGAGCTTTCTCCAAGTGTTTTCAGTCGTTTGGATCCTCAGAAACAGGGTGGAGGAGGTGGAGGAGGCGGCGGAGGGGTTCAGAATGTGACAGCTATGATTCAGAGCAGTGGAGGAGGAGGAGGAGGAGGCAAAGGAGCAGGAGGAGGAGATAATTATGGACGGCGCAGTGGCGGTGGAGGAGGAGGAGGAGGGAGTGTAGTAGCTGGCAGTGATTCAAGCGGAGTTGGTGGTGCTGGAGCCTTCCGTCAGGGTAGTTATGGTAGCAGTGGAGGAGGAGGAGGAGGAGGAGGGCGAGATCGACATATGGAAGGTGGGGTTAGCTACCCAATCCAGACTATCAGTAAGAGCGGACAAAACTCTTCACCAGGTTACCAAAAGTCATCGTCAGGGACGATAGGGGGTGGGGTGACTGTTGTCCAGAAAGGAGGAATGACTCGACAGAATCAAGATCTTCTTGCTGCCATTGCTAACTTATCAAAATCGGTCAGCAGCAGCCCGAGCTCGTCCGTAGCAAATCAGATCAGAATGACAGGGTCTTCCCCATTGCAGCAACAAATATCTCCTGCGGCTCACCTGACTCCCGCTGCTATGGCAGAATACGTCGTCATGAGTAACCAGGCGTCGTCGATGGGTGGAGTCAGTCGTCAGATGATGGGCGGGGGAGGAGGAAGTGGAGGAGGAGGGGGTATGGGTAAACCAGGTGCAAAACTACCTCCCGAGTCAGAACGCTACAATCGAAGATTCAGTCGCCCGTCCCACGCACCTAGACAATCAAATGTGAAAAGATTTTAGAAATAACTTTTCCATTTATGATGCAGCAACACTTGCTTTTCTCTAAAATTTCTAACTATAAATACATTAATATATTATATTATTACACTGTATATATACACAATTATAGGTGTATGTATAATTTCACGATGCCCCTGATATTGTTATCACTAAAAACCTTTTTCTTCGTCATTATTATCGTTAATTGTATTTCTTCATGGTTGAGTTTACAGACAGTTGTCATACAATTATTGCTTGGTCCCTCTATATTAAGCATGGGGCTCCCCACTTGCATATGTGTGCACACCACAGAGAAGTGGAAGGGGGGAAGGAGGAGCCGGTGCCTCTGTGCCTAGCCGACTTGTTGAACGGGGTACATGATAGTTGTAGAGTTTGTGTACACTTTACATGTTAGCTGTAGCCCCAATGTACATGATAGCTGTATATAGCATGTATGTACATTATGTCTAGTCAGATTGTCTAGGCCAGCCACAGCGACTCACTCCTCAGCACTTGTAGTACATAACATACATACTCAAGAAACCTTGCTATAGTAGAATATCTTTAGTCATAAGTAGACATTTTCCACATCGGAGGTATCTTAGTATTTATGCATAGATCCGTCTTCTCTGTTAGTTACACTGGCTTCCTGCCGTGGGATACAGCCAATACTGGCAACGTGACTCACTCTCTTCAGTTCTGACAGGAAGCAAGGAGAGAGTTTGTATACATTTTTGTCCGGGCCTGTCTGACGTTTCAATGTAAACTTTAAAAGTACTATGGCCTTGGGTCATTATGACACTCATGGCGTGGCTTTATTCCATTATAGTGTGGTGGTTGTGTAGTTTTAGCAAAGATACCAAAGATTTGAGATGAATAGCACACATGTGACGATGTCAACCTCTCTACAAGGGACACCCAATGCTTTTCTAATAGAGCTCAATGTACAATTTGACCTCCGATGTAAGGACAATACTGTTGGCATAAAAGTATCACTTGTTTGGAAGTTTCACTGCATTGTCAAAAGAGGAATAAATTACTTGTTTCCAGCCCAGATGCCCCCCATAAAGCCAGCCTCTAGTCTCAATTTGATATTGTTAATCGCAAATAGGTTAGTTTAATTGGCCCCTAGTTAATTAATGGTATTAAGACTCTGTAAGCCCTTGTTACAGTGGAATCTTGTC
The DNA here is from genome assembly GCA_025400075.2 of Phenganax stokvisi. Classification (NCBI taxonomy): domain Eukaryota; kingdom Metazoa; phylum Cnidaria; class Anthozoa; order Malacalcyonacea; family Clavulariidae; genus Phenganax; species Phenganax stokvisi. The sequence continues at coordinate 20,019 of JAODVQ020522648.1, forward strand.
AAAGAGGGAGACCAGCTTAACATGTTCCCATGAACGGGAGTTTCTTTAAATAAGTAGATATAGTATAGTGTATGCTCATAGAAGGGGCTTTAGAGTTAGGGGTATTTTGTATGAGAGTGTTCATATTAAATGAGGTTCCATTCATTGTAATCACCAGAGTTGTTTGGGTGGAGGAATGCCAAGGAGTGGAAGAGGTGTGACCCTCTGTTTTACTTGGCACATACTTACGTAACAACTTCCCCTGTCTACCTATGTATGTGTTTGTAAATGGTAGTAATGTGCTTAACTTGTGCTGTCTGCCCCTGGTTCATTGTTCAGAGGTATATAGACATTTTGAGCTCATTTTAAATCTTGACTGGCACTGATGTCATTGAGTGATGTGCTGCTCTGTGTTTACTACAAGTCTAGCTGTGCTATTGACAGTGGAATCTCATTAAAGTGAACACTGTTAATACGAAATACCCTCTAGTATGAACTAACTGTAAAGTCCCCCTCTAAATTCATACGCTAATATTACAGCTACTGCAGAAGTGAAGCTCCTCTTTTTATGAGCATTTAAACTGGTCATCTGGAGTTCAATTTAACAAGTCTCCTTATGGAGTTAGTCAGGTATTTCGTATTAACAGTGTTCTCTTTAATGAGGCTCCATTGTATGCTGTATATGTATGCCATGACTGCTCACTCTCTACCTATGTATATTAATGGGAATAATCCTCAGATAAATTGCCTCTGATTGTAGGGGTATATAAGTGCTATAAGTAGTTTGTAGTTTTAATCGTTCATAATAAATCAATTTAGTGAACTGCCAACCACCTGAAATAATAATTTTCCACAAGAGTTCAAATCTCCATTTTGAATTAAACCCTCATTCATATTATCCATGGAAACATCAGTAAATAAGGAAGAGATTGGTAAATGTTGATAGAACAAACTAATCATCAACAATGGGATGCAATGAAATTTCATTCATAATTCACTAGATTTAGCCCTTAAATACCGCTTTGTACATTCCCTGTAATGTTGGAAGTGGTTTTTAAAAATTTGCTGTGAACTCTGTACCCTGTAATTGTTTTGGAAGTGGAGTGATTGATTTTTGGACTGTCTAAACATTGGGGTTGAGTTTATTTGATCCAGGCTCAACTAGGTAATGATGTATTGAGTGATGTCTTCGTGATCTCATTCTGTTTCTGGATGACCATCAGTAGCAGTGGTCTGTGATGGAGCTAGATCACCATGGAGACCATGTGAAACAATCACTCCACCACTGCCTCTTTTAGAAATGTTGCCGCCGGGGCCTTACGAGATTGATAATTATCCCCAATACAGTTCTATGTGATGAGGACGCGTGAGTGCCACACGACAAACTGCGTGTTTGAGAAGCGAGATCAGTTGGCATATAAATTCACTGTTTCTTTAATTCTATTGTGGGAATGGTCTACGATTCATACAAACACCACTCTTCCTGCCCGGCGGACAGACTAATAACTATTAGCAGCTTTAGGTAGGGGATGTGGACCGCCTGCCACAGATTGGTATGTTTTGTCTGGGAGCTTAACAAAAAACAAACATTGAGATCAGATTAGTAGATCATTTCCACTGTTTACTTGGAACGATGATGTGCACTAGCTACGGCTATTTGGTAAAATTTTACCTACATTTGGTAAAATTTTATACAAATGTACGGAATGGCTCTTTGGTATACATTTGGTAAAATTTTATACAAATGTACGGCTCTTTGGTAAAATTTTACACAATGTGCATCACGTTATAACTCTTTGATCGAAGGTGTGATGAATTGATCAAATATTCTGACAGAAAGGCCTGCAGAGCAAATTTGATCATTTGACAGTAGTCTTAAGTATAACACGGAGAGTAAACATGCATTAACGGCCTGATGGTGTCATTGTAGTAGTCAGCATATCACTGCTTATGACTGAATGCACTTAAAAAAACAATTATCAATTTCATCATCACACTCTTGTCTCTCTGAAATGAAATTGAATTGTAATTAACAGCACGGCAGTGTTTTTTTGCAGCAGGTGTCGAGTATGTGAGTATATGGAGCATTAGGAGTGTGCTTTTTGTTGGTGCACAAAAATGTGTCATTTTGGCAAGATATGATACAGTCGTAATGCACTCTAGTTGCCCTATTATGAGAAACGCCTTAGCTCTTAATGCCACATCTGGTAATCTTCCTGGAACATTAATCATTTTGAGATGAGCTTGGTAAATTTATATGAGTGTCTATTGGAAAAGCAATGTGGGTGTGTATTACTAAGAAGATTGATTGGTCTATATTTGATTTTTGATGATCAATTTAATAAGTGTTAGGGTGGTGTAGCATAGTGCAGTGGCTGGAATTGGGAGTGCTGTTACTCACCATACTGATGTTGAGGTTTTAAGGCTAAGAGCCATGGTTTTTACAATGATGAAATGAAATAGAACATTTGTTTTTACGTCATCTGACGACATAGCCAAACAAACGTCCGTTTGACGTCACCCGTGTCTTGTCAAAATATGGCAAAAAGTACAAATTACCAGTATTACTGCAATACTCTTTCATTTGAGAACATATTGCGTTACAATAGGACAATGTATAATTTTATATCTGAGTTAAGGAATGTTGGCATAAGACGTCGTAACAGTTGGCACAGGTTATGTAACGTCACTCAACAGGACGACCAGTCACACAGGTCTGCGGTACGCCGGTGGCGTGATCATTTTGTGCACGTTTTTGTAAGAAAACCGCACTGATTGCTTGCAGCTCCTAAATTTGAATTTCGCTATTAGACTAAAATTGATTTCATGCAACGTATGAGGTGTTGATATCACATGTGCGTATATAGCTTATGTATGACAGCAATAGTTTAAAGGGATTTTAGTAGCAATTAGAAATGTTACTAAAGATAGGAAAAAAACCAATCAAGAACAATAGGATACAGTGAGAGAATCCAATTTCGTTCCACTTGTACTACACATAACATTATTATTCTAATTCTGCTACACTTCCTTTAGTATCATGTTTTAATCTCTATTTTGCTAGACTAAAATTAACTTAATGCAACTTAGTCTTTGATGTAACAGATTTGTGTAGCTTTAAGTGACAATCATTTTAAAAATCTCACGTCGCTCTTTGATCAAATTTTGTCTATTATTTTACTCTATATAATACGTATGATAGAAATTGTGATTCCTGCCTGATTCAATTAGCGTGACTTGCATGTGTATATATTGCTGTATAGCTCTCTATATGTCCGTGTCTCTCGGATAATCAAATTAAAATGTATGGGTGCACGAAACACACACGTGCAAGGAAATTAATAGTAATTTAAAGCCACACAGATGCACTCACTTTTGTATTAGGTAGCACACGTGATTTAATTATCACTTGCTGTTGTTTCATTAATAACTGCCGCGGTTTAATACGGTGAAACCTGTCTAATCTGGTCACCCTCAGGCCAGCTTCAGTTGGCCTGATTAGACAGGTGGCTGCATTATACAGTTAGCAAGCTATTGTACAGCTACGTAGCTGTTGGGACTTCAGTTTGTGACCTGAATACAGAGGTGACCCCATTATTTAGGTGACCACTAGCTCAGGTTTCCCTCTACCACAAATAAAGAGAAAGAGTGAATGAAAATAATTATTTTTAGTGCTGCGGTTGTGATAAAAATTGATGAGAGCTATAAAAAAATGTTATTATAGTTGATAATGAACTATTTTAAGTGATTTAAAAGTACTGTTGGTAAACTTAGTACGCCGTTGATTGGAGTATCCGTAAATCTTAGTAGCCTAGCAGTAGGTGGTTAGTTTACATAGAATCCAGATTCTGTATGTGCATATGAGTGAGTGCGTCACTTTTCATCATGGCACTAACAAATATGCAGCTCCTCCTGGAGGCAATAGGCTAGCAGTGGTTTCTCTCCCACAGGTGGTCTCTAGGGAAAGATTCGTTGCCGTGTGGCTTCTTGAATCATGATCTCACTTAGCTATCGCCTCAAGAGGAGAAGAAGAGCTGCTTATAGGGATAGGATAGAAGAGGAAAGAGAGAGGAATCCTCTTCTAGGGATAGGAGAGAAGAGGGAAGAGATATCATAGAATTCTCGTCTTAATAGGACCAAATTAAGTCCCATCTCATGGTTTAATATATAAAAACAAACTTAATGCAGTGAAACTTGAGCTAGTGGTCACGTGAGAAATGGGATCACCTCCGTATTCTGGTCACAAACTTGCGTCCCGACAGCTAGCTGTACAATAGCTTGCTAACTGTATAATGCAGCCACCTGTC
>JAODVQ020522752.1:0-22466 GCA_025400075.2 Phenganax stokvisi
GTGTGTTAATTCACGCTATACATTCATGAGCTTTGGGAAATGGGAAAAAAAGTTTAACAAAAAAAACCAAAATCCGACTTACCCTACCTAATCTTTTTCAAAAAGAAATAGGAAACCCACATATTTTTTTTCCTAATTAATTAAAGGGCTTGCTGTAGTTAGCATTTAACCCTGTAGTACCCAAGGGGTCCCCCCCATGATGAGCGAAATAGTCTGGTATTTGCTAGAGCAAAATCCTAAAGGGTCGCACTGTGTTCATTAGGGTTAATCAGATAGTTTGTTAATTCCGTTTTGCCATGTCCCAGTTTCATTACTATTTCTATTAATTATTATCATTCAACTTTAGATGTTGTTTCTCTTCCTGTGACATAATGCAAAGCTAAATGGATGAATCAATAAAGGATTAAATTTCTAAATGGTGTGGTTACACAATGGCCCAGTTTCAAAGGCCATGCTCAATATATGGGCAAGCAGATTGCATTGGGGTCAGAACTAATAATGGGATCAGACCATAAGAAACAATGTTGGCAAGAGTGCAGTTCAGCAGACACCAACTTCGGCTTAGGGCAGCCATAGGGTGGAATTGCGGGCTCAGTATTCTCTATCTAACAAGTTTTTGGACGGTCAGCTGCATAAGGTGTCTGGCTCTACCTACTAAACTGCACTAGCCCCAAGTGGCTGCTCACAAATCTAAAAAGCAACTGTGACTGGTTCTGTAAAAAAAACTACAAAGCTATGATTGGAACCATCCTAGGCAACATAAAAATGCAGATATTTCAATTGCAGAGACTGTTTGTATGAGTACATAAAATGTATAAAAGAAAACTTACCTGAGGCAACTAAAACGAAGTATTACTTCTGCAATTTAAAAACAAATGAAGATTAAAGAATAGAAAGAAAATGTTTAATTCGACTTCACAACTTCTGAAAAATTTCAAATTATTGATCTTGGTAACTAGCGCCAAAATTATTACTGAGCCCGCGACAAGTATATTCACATCACATCACCCACTACTTAATGTAATGGCACAGGAAGTCAGGAACAGCCAGTCAGTCGCAATCGTCAGTCGAAGCAGTTGAAGTCTCGCAGAACCTTGAAGTTTGGCTTTCAACTATGTGACTACGCAAAACAAACAGATATACCGTAAACGAAAATATTATTATTATAATCTCTGATAGCCTACTGTGTATTGCGTCTGTATACAATCAAGTTTCACTAGTCGAAATTTCACTGATCACTTCCATCGCATTGGGTATGCAATGCTGTCATGTTGAAAGGACCATAGAAGGACCAAAGGAGTTGAGGGAAGCCAATTCAAAAACAGGCAGCAACCAGAATGCCTAGTATAGCTATTTTCATAAGCCTGACAGCTTGTGTACTTCTGACTTCCAAGTCTTTTCCAGGCAGTGTTGCCATAAGGCAACGCCTTTCTTCAGACATATTCAATGACTGGCACTTAACGACTTCCTCGCCAAGGGAAAATCGCTCACTCGGTAAAGGCAGTTTGACCGCATAATATACTACAGGTTAGAGTAGTCAGGACTTTTTCCGGCATGATGGCAAGATATGGTTAATTAAACTAAACAGCGATGTGGTTGCAAATAAAGAATATTTGTACAAGTAAAAGTTGAAAGGGCCCCTTGGATAACAAACAAAATATTGATTTAGAGAAAAATACCAACACAGCTGGACATCACAAAATTAGCACTACTGCAAAGTTTGATTGCAAAATGTCGCGAAGTGTGGAAGATCACACAATTTTTTTTTTGTTCAAAGGCAGGTTTACACTATCAAAGTTTCTGTGATCAAAGTAGAAAATTTTCACAGGGAAATTCTACGTTCTGAAAAAATTTGGAAGAAATATCAGAGTGAAGTATATTGAGCTCTGTTTTAGTTCCCTTAATTATTTTTAGCAAATCCTTGAAAACTGAGGATTTAAGTATCCGAAATTTCCACTTTGATCCCAGAAATATTGACTGCGTAAACCGGGACTAACGCCGTCGAAAGTGATACCTTTTTTGAAAGAATGATATCAGTTTGGTGCGCTAAATACAAATATGCACGACATTGGCAAACTTTGCTTGGCCACATTTTCCACATTTTCCGCATTTTCCATTTCGTGACGAAACCTAGTCATATTTTCCAAATTTAAACGCTCTTTTCGACTTTGGTTCATGGATAACCTTCTTTTTGATTCAATGAAATTTCAGTCAATTACGCAATGCGCCATTACATAAAATGTCGTTCCTACTGTAATGGTCATTCGGAAAAACACAACTTGGCATTAAGCAGTCAAAACGATCTATCTTTGGAGGCCTCAGTATCCTGTTTCCATACATTGGTACACTACTGATAGTAGCTGCATAATTCTAACCGTAACTTATATCGACTTTTCACATTCTGAGAGAACTAAATCAACAGTATCATTCCAACCTCCCATACAATCGCCAAACTACCTCCAGTTAGACAGACAACTCATCTATAACGATTATCAATCGCTAATATTAGTAGCAGACAGTGTTCCAAAACAATAGTCAGATCGTCTGCTTTTTATGAAGCAGGTCATAATTGTTTTTATTTCATATTCCCCACTGAGGTTGTAGTATCACTCGAAAAATAGCATACGAGATTTTTATTCAAACATCTCAAGACTTTTTGACACATCTTGAGATTGTTTTAAAAACCAATAAGTGATTTCAAGGATTGTTTAAGATTTAAAAGAGATTTTTCATGATTCGTCAAGATTTATTGTACTTTTCTTTAACTTTTATAGATTTTTGGAAGCTTTTTGTGATTTTAGAACTTTAATGATTATCGTGACTTGAAATTTGCTGTAGAGATTTTTAAAGATTTTTTGAGATTTTTCCAAAGAGTTTTCCGAAGGTGTACGAGATTTTTCCGAGTGATATGCCCCTCGTTCCCCACATTGTTATAAAATAGTCCACCCTTATTTCCAACGACCAATTTCCAAAGTTAACCCGCAGGTCTTGATTCGAGTTCGCATTATCGACGCCTAGAATTTAGTGCTCAAACCAAGTCTAACTGAGTTTCGGTAACGCCCAAGCCTAAGCAGAACACCTGAGTGGACGACTTTCGCTTTAGACAATATTTTTGATCTAGACAAAAAGGAGAAAACCAATCACCGTAGCTAAAAAGAACATGGTAGAATTCACCAAATATTGGTTGCTGAACATTGTGAAGTACGGAATATATAACGTTGCACAGTTGGCAAATATGATTTACTTTTGTAGTACGAGGGGAAGTTGGTGATTAATTTAGTTATCAACTTCCGCATGTAACACGAAAGTATATACAAACTTTGCCAACTTCGCAGCGCTGTATTTTCCGTATTTTACAACATCTAACTTTACATTTTACTACTTTTAACAATTTCTTCCAGGAAATTTCTCTTTTTTGCCAAGACAAAAAACTAGTTTAAAGCGCAAGTCATCCATTATTGGGTACGGTTTAACGAGGAATCCTCGAGAAATAAAGTTTTATTATTACATGCGACGAATTAAACAAGACAGAAATCCGACAACTAAACCAGGCCTCTTCGCCGAAAACAAGTAACCAAATTCTAAACTTAAATTTTCCACAATCTTGACAGCTTATATTCAAAAGTATGACTTCTGGTAATACAGTGAAATTTTGACTGGGAACAATTTTTCTGGGGCCCAAAACATGTTGACCAGCGCTTAGAAAAGTTTTTTCTAATGGCTACTGCATGGCTATACTATTTTCCCTGGCGCTTATCGCATTCAAACGTTTCTGCATGTTCAAAATTTCGTCTTTTAGTCGTTTGTTTTCTTCCTCGAGGAATGTCCATCGTTTCACAACCGTGGTTTCCTTCATCCGTTTTGCATCGCGCGATCTTTTCGCTGCAATGTTATTTTTCACTCTGCGATCCCAGTATCTTTTGTCTTTGCCACCTTCTGGTGGCGCCCGCAACGTATCACAAATTGGCGTGTCCCCATTACTTCGTGAATCCGAAGTAATTGTTTCACCACTAGAGTTGCTGCCATTTCTGTGGCGCGTATCGTTGAAGTGAACTTGCTGTTCAAAATACGATTCGTCCATGTGCGGTACTTCTTGTAGGCTTGGTGTATTGTCATTCACGATATGTTGCCCTTGCAAACTACCTTGCCCTTTAGTAGAGTCCAGAATTGAGTTTGGTATTTCGCACAAAGCTGAAATATCAGGATCAATGTAGGGAGATTGTACGGGATCCGGTAACATAACTCCCGTTGTAGCAGCAAAAAACTCTTCCAAATTCATAAACTCCTGACTCAAATCTTCAGGTTTTATGTCACAATTCATAGCTATAAGAAAAATAACAGAAACTTTACTCTTTAATGACCCAACCATAATCCCAACCCTAACTCTACCAGGCGAAATCAGAGACTTCTACAGCTTCTTTTAAAACTTAACTGCTCAAATACTATTTCAAGTTCCTGGAACATATCTACAACCCAGATGATCCAAGAACATTCAAGTCTGTATGCATTAAATGCTACTCCACTCCTCCTTTATCAATTCTGCTCATTAGATCATGCTGTTGATTGCCAATTCCTAAATTTCGATTCAGTATTTGTACTTGTTGGGAACCCGTTGTTGGAGTCTATCTCTAGGGCAAGTCCCTGCCTGTTCTTGTTTTTGTCATATATTTAGTGTATGGGTAGATGATTGTTTATTTGTATATGTGTTCTGTGTGGCAAAACTTGTAAATGCATAAATAAATCAATAAATAAAATGAAGCTGCGTTCATTGCTTTATGGTCATTTTTCTCCCAGATAGACCCTTCGAGTTACAAGCGCATAAGGAGTCTAGTGATCTAGGTCATGCGTTTCTCTCTCGTGGCAGTAATTCGATTGCAATTCTCCATGCCACATTTCCAAATTTGAAATTCATCGGCAAAACCTTTGGCAAATGCCTTGAGAAAATATGCAATATTTCGAAGGCGTCATATAAACGTGATTCTTTCATTAAAAAGAATTCAAGTGCCAACGTCTTTTCTGTTAATTCATGATTAACTTGATATTTGCCAGTAAATTGATGCCAAATCGTCGTATGTTTTGATCAAATATTTACAAGTACATATTAGCTGTGCCTAATACCGTATTTGCTCCAAAAATAAGCACCGCCCTCGAATAAGCCCCAAATTAAGGAAAAAGTTCATAAACGCCGGAATTCCAGTCCAGCGCTTATTCGAAGATTTGCTTCTATAGTACAAGTTGTGAAATGACGTAATGTTTTACTTAGGACTTCAGAATTTAAAAGTATAAAGGAAAGTAAAAAGCACACATCCCAGTGTCGCTCCCTTTACTAATAGCACTAAATGTAATGCGTTTTCACTCTAAAAAAGACCTATAAAACTTGACCAAATAATAGTAGCTGGCATTTCGAAAGAGCGTTATCCTTGCCCAAACGCTGCATGGAAGACGCGAAATTATAAAGCACCGGGGTGCTAATTTAAACGAATACGGTAAACTAAACACAAATGCAACTTTTACATTCAACAGTCTCATATTCGTTTTCCCTTTCCGCTTACACTCATCTTCATTTCATGTAGCAGTCACATAATTACCGAAAATGCCTATTGTTTTTGCGAGAAAACGTTTTATCATGCGATGACCACCTAAGCGATTTTTGATGATAGCGGTCAGTCAAAAGTAGCTACAAACGTAGTGGAAAGTTTTCACATTGCCATTCAAAGTAAGTCGGGGTTCGAGCATCGCATTTTCGGAGGCTTTAGTTCGCCCATGTAATAAAAACCAGTTTCTTTCTCAACGATTCAACGATGACAAAGTGACAAACGTCTGAGTTTCAGTAACATTAACAGTAAACCTGAATTAATGGTTTAGGCATCGTTCGACGCTGAAATCGGAAGAAGTAAAATTTTCAAATAAAATGGCACAAAAATGCGACATCCTTACCAGGTCTAGCTTCAAGTCTTGAAGGATTTTTAGCAGTCACTAATTATGCAGCTATTATGATATTCACATTGCCCATGCAATAGCAATCATTACAATAATACTTGATTGGATTTTGACAAGGATTGGCTAGAGCTGGTTCTGAAATATGGCGACAGCTCGCTATATCGATTAATGTATCTAACATTATTTTAAATTACAAAAAACCCGTCATGGCCATTTATGAAGTTGCCTTTTTACGCCTTTTTGCCTTTAGCCTCTTGAGACTTGAATGGACTCTTCACTCCAAACTCTTCATTTTAATTTTGAGAAGCATTCTGAAACCGTATACGGTAAATCGCCAGCGTCGGTGAAGTAAATAACATAAATGAATGAATGAAGCGAGCCTCAGATATCAGAAAAAGCAAGAGGCGGTTTTCTTCCGGCAAAATGACAAATGGAATGTAATTGATCTACTGTCTAATTTCGACATGCTATACTCCACACTACATTCACCGCATATCCCTTTACTTGCCTAACTTTCTTCGAAATATCTTCTTATTTTGCTGTATTAACAAATACAAACGCAGCTATAATTAGACTTAAAAGTTCTCATAAACAGTACAATGTATGTCACACATAATTATCATTTATTGCGAAGATACGCCGGACAATATCAGACTGTATATGACTACAAATTCTGTTATACAAAGACAAAGTTGTTTGGTACTCAACAACTAACAAGCATTAGGGAGGACAAACTAACTACAACTACAATTAGACGAGGTTGCAACTCCATAATATACTTTTAACACCAGAACGTAGAGTGTAGTATTCAATATTACCTGAATTTCGTGTAACAATTAGGAGGTAAACAAAAGTAGAACGAATGTTGACGACAATATTACAAGACGTGAAAATTATACCTTCTCCTGTTCTTGAATGTTTGCTTATACTATAATATACTATGACAATAACGCATGTCTGAGCATATTCAGCTGTGACCAGGTTATAATATTTTACGTTTTGGTTTGCGAATGAAGTGCAATAATATTGAATGAGCGCAGCACGCGTTGAATCACGTGTACGCGAATTGTGCATGTTCATACCGGTTGCTACCTGAAAAGCTGTTTAATATTCAATATTTGCATGCGGGGGCCGCGTGATTCACAACGTGAATGGTTTCATTCGACTCTCACGCATGAACCACGGTGGCATGAACTCGGGGTCAAACAGCCCTGGTATCACTCGATGAGTGATTCACAGCTCTCTGTAGACGCGGATGTAGGCGACCGTTTTCTAGCCTCAGAATGCTGCAATTTAGTAGATGGCTAGTATCTTAAAAATAAGATAGTAAGGTGGCGGTTACTGTATGTGAATCTTTACAAATTTATAAAACCACGTGATAAAACTTTAAACTTTGAACTCTCAGCACACAAGCATCATGGACAATGAGGCGGGAGGGAGTCGTACATACGTACACCTGTTGGTAATTGGTTTGATGTGTCGGAGTAGTACAGATGTGTAACATGCATACCAATAGCAGCAATATTAGTGTCACAGTCATACTCCAGTCTGTATACTTGACGCATGCGTCCCCCAAGATTCATTGTGCGCTTGAATAGTCTAACCTAACCTAGGGCTGTTTTAGCCGTTGGGGTTTTTTATAAGGATAGCGTTTTATTGAATCAGTTATACATGCTGAAAGAAATAATGTTTAGAGCAGGTTAGAAAGGAGAAATGGCCTTCATACTATTTGTAATCATCTCGCTAGTACTCGAGCGGTTGGCCATCCATCAAAATGACGTGACGTCAATTTTGAAGAGATCGAAGCCTTCATTTTGATGTTATGCATCATTAAAAACTAAGCTACCCTGTAGGGCGATGATTGACTTGAGCTAACTTCAACCTCCGTTTTTGACATTTTAGTTTCAATCTATAAAGGGATAAGGTTTTTAAGAGTGGCCGATCTGTTCTCGATATTTATACCTCTCACTGAAACTGATAGGAATAATTGTCCTTGCCAGAAAAGTTAACGCAGGCATTTGAAAAGTTAACGTAATGCAATGATCAATGTAGTTTTACCGTTTGAAATGGTATATATCTTTAAGTCCCCATATAAAGACAATTTTAAAATCCGGCTTTTCGTTCTTCATCGCGCTGAAATGGACTCGATGAAAGAGCCTTAAAGTGCGCACAGTTGAAACACCTACGCCAAAGAAGACCAACGCTAAGAGAATTGCTTGCCCAAGATAGGTACGCATATTTGCATCCGAAACTGCGTGATTTCAGGCAAATGCAAACTAAGCCACCCTGTAGAGCTATGATTGACTTGCACCAACTTCATTCTCCGTTTTTGACATTTTAGTTTTAATCGATAATGCGATAAGGTTTAGAGGAAATCCGCTTAAAGAGTGGCCAACCTGTACTCGATATTTATACCTCTCATTGAGGAGTGCAAAGGGGAGTACAAAATTTCACGTAAATTACGCAAGTCTGCCTGCTGATTCACTGACTGGGCATTTTTATCATACACATTGAACAGTCGCATATTAATCAGACCAACTAGTTTGATATACAAAATTGAAAATCTATCTATGCTTCATGGAGTTTCCGCTCAATTTTTTTCATTTTTACATCTCATCGCCTCGACGAACTGCACCTTCTTGATTCTTTGGTCCGACCCATGCACGTTCTGTGAAAGACTCCCCGTTAAGCTTTCACAGTTTGGCTTCATTATGGAGTTTCCGCGCTCAATTTTTAGGTATGCCTGCAAGGTATACTTGATCTGCGCGCTTCAGACCCGGTGATAGAACCTCGTGAATTATAACGTGCATGCATGGTCGTCAGTTTCTTTTTGGTCCAGGGGCCGGTTGTATTTTAAGTGCGTTTTACCTACGATTTTATAATTAAATACTAGTTAAAATCTTGAATAGGCGATCCTGATTGGTTGATATTCGTACTTAACTATAGTGACTTTAACCAGTTCTTTTTGCACAACGTATTTCTTGAACAAACGCGGCGGCGTCCGACGCTGTAAGGCGTTTATTTAAAGTCTTTCACCTGTCAAAACTCACCAACCGTTAAAACTGAAACACAAAAACGAAAACCTTAAAAAACACAGTTACCTAGTAAATATGCCTTTTAGCTATCGATGTTGTTTTAAATGTTTTACACAATACATAAGTCCATGGCGCTGCGCCGCTGTACTGAAATGACTCATTGAACCTAAAATGGTCGTAACGGAAATGATCTCTTTGACTTTATAATTTTACTATCTGTGTTACATAATATGAGTTGAACAAAGGCCTGATCACCATTGATTAGCAATGTACTCAACAGCGATAGGAATTCAAATAATGTCAAATGACGATTTTGGCATAGACTAAAATCCATACAGATAAGTCACTTACCTCGGAAGCTTTGAAGTTTCTGTCCTCGCGCATGTCGCATTTTGCTTGTTGGCCTCCATTTTCCTAGCAAGTCAACGACATTTTCTGGCCAATAAACACGCTGTACTGGCTTACTGCTCCGCCTTCTGGCAAGTAAACTACTTAGTTTTGCATAAAAAACGGGGATACCTTGCACCCCTGAGTGGCCTTTCTGTTACTGATCTTTGTTCTGTGATTTTGGCATGGTGAGAAACTTAAATATCGCATAGAGAAATGTTTTAACCATGGTGAACGGTTTTCAGAACTAGTAAATCAAACCGTTCACCATGCAGTTTGTGTATAGTTATAACCGCTTATCTGAACAGAATGATAGCCTGCTGGCGCAATATAAATGAAAAATATTACAATCGATAAAATCAATAGTGGTGTTTGCAAAAAGCCATAATGTCATCCGTAGACACCCGGGCCAAAAAAACTTTCGGGGGGGCGGGCACTCTTTTGCCAGACGAATATGAATATTGCCTGTGACTAGTCTGAGTCCAACAATATATATCGTGGTAGAACGACATTTTATGAACGTTTATTATGCAGTTAGTCAATAGACCCCGTCGTGGTGAAATTTACGAATTTGAATTTAAATTCATTATAGAGACCTTTAGATTGACGTTTACAGCGAACCGCTGACTGCAAACGGCAAAGTAGTCGCATTTTAAAGTCAACTATGTCAGTTGTTCGATGTTACGGAAACCTGTATAATGAACTGAAGCGTGATTTGGCAACTTCGCTCTACCAAAACTGATGGTATTACAATCTAATGTGATTTAAAGTTTGCCGTTAGCAGTTAGCGGTTCGCCGTGAACATCAATCTAAAAGTGCCTTGTATCGACTATTAGTACGCACCGGAGCAAGTTTTAGGCAAACATCATTCATGTGTGTTACGAATTCTCGATTTTTAAATACGGAAAGTATTATTTGTGAAACGGCGAGCTAAGTCTTCACCAACATCGGGGCTTAACTGCGGGTACACATTTTCGAATAACCACAACATACCAAGACCTTTTATTTCTCGTGATAAAGTTACATCTTCAGTTTCCTTCATTCGGGAGCAGCTGTGTTCAAGGTTGCTACATATGATGAATGTGCTTTTTTCCAAAATGAATGATTACGACGGGCAAAAGTCTCATTCTAATTCACAATACTTATCTATCAGGTGAGGGAGAAAACTGTGTTCATAGAAGCTCTAGCTGCTTTATGTTCCTACGGTTTCTGCCTTCAAACCAGTTTCTAAGTCTCAAAACTTACGGCGTTCACATCGTACCTCAAGACCTCGGAACCCTTACAGTTAGAGTAGCAAGATCCCTATATTGAACCCCGTCCAAACGCAGTCGTTAATATATTTAGCAAACTCTGGTTTCCATAAAGTCACTGGTGGTCTCGCGATTGGTCTTGCTTGCTCACTAAGAAATTTCGAGTTATCTAATCCGTAGCGATGGACATATATAAGATGCCTTCCCCAGTAATGACCGGCAACCTAGTCCACCAATCTTCAGATTATGCATGTGCTTCAATAAATATGTACTTTATTTAAAACTACCTGCATGAATTATTATGGTTTTCAATATCGTAGCTAAAGATTTGCCTGGTGGAAAACGAATTTTTATAAATGTGAAAGCCCAACATAAAACGTTTAGAACGACCATGACAAGAGTTAAGATTTAGTTTGAGAACATAGAATCTCATTTGTAACATTTTGTGTTTAAAAACATCTTAAGGCTAAATACTATAAAATTACCTAAGACTTTACAAAGCTTATAATTATCTGTTTACAACGTTCATAAAATTGGAGAAAATGTCGATACTTCCATTTTGGTTAGCGATATAAACATTAGGGGACTTTAATCTATCGACATCGTCGTAATTTTATGTTGCAACAATCAATGGAAAATTGTACGAATGCTACAAAACGTCTCTCTCCAGGGGATAGCGCTATCCTCCTTTCAAACAAGCGCCCCTGGGGAGTGGTTTGACCACGCAAAACGCGGAAAAACATCGATACTTGCATACGTAAACACCATCAGATCTCGGAAAGTTGACAACTTTATCCTTAAAAAGAAAGGAAGAAGAGATGTGTGTAGAGCAGCAGAAGATAAACCGAACGTTAAGATAAAGGTGAACAGGGTTTCAAAGTCGGGTGATTTGAGTGCGAGCCTGAGGAGAGCGCGAGGTAATGAAGGGAAGGCAGGAATAGACCATTTTCTTATGTAAATAGACGGTTTGGGTTCGAAGATATTTTTAAGGAAACGACGAAGATGTCCAGCGGTGAGGAAAGGATCATGCAACTTGTATAGTTATATTTTCCTAACAACTTCTAGCTGAATGTGAAAGTTTTCATAACTAGAACAGAGTTTGAACATTCGGTGAAGTAGGTAGCAGACTACAGCGTTTGAATGCAAGAGGACTAAAGCTGTGGAAGTTAATGAAGAGACTAGCGAAAGTGCGTTCACGATAAACAGAGGTGAAGAACTTCCCGTTAAAGTGATTTATTCGGACATGAAGAAAAGGAAGCCTACCGTCCATTTCGGATGCAAAAGAAATGTTAGGGTGAGCCCGTCCGGCGGACGTATAGCTCCCAAGGTGGAGCACACGTGGTGAGTGAGAAATTTGGCGAGTGGCGAAGGCACGAGCCATGTATGCTAAAAAATTACATCAGTTACTCTTGAGAAGAGATTTATTGAACTATTACAGTATTAAATGAGCTGATGACGGAAATAAACACACATAATCATCCACTCAAGATTTTATCCTATTACAGAATATATTCAGTTTCAAAGGCATGCGTTTCTGTTTCCTTTGAATGTTAGCCACTTCAAATGTATGAGCGCAGTTTACACATTGCACACAATCATTTCTACTTTGATTTCTACTAAAATATTAAGTTTTCCGCAAACGTTCTAACCGCACCGCAGCTCATGCGTGAGACAAGTCTAATTAATTGGTAATTAATCATTAATCGTAATTACTTCAATATTCTTCAACATTACGCACAAGAAAATATTGCCAAATAGATCTTCATTATCATTGTTATTTTTTAAGACTTTTGATTTGATCTTGCTTTGTCTTTGCACCAGTTTTCTCCGAGTTGCAGAAAACAAGACGCCCGCTCGGCGCACACTCCGCCAGCATGGCCTAGTTTCAAGATAGCCATGCGCTTGTCGAATTATGTGATCGTTAATTAAGTGGATTATCCACAAGAAGACACAAGTATCCTTTAGTATATCAACTGATGTACACAGTTCACGAGTATGAACCACTGGTATCAACTTATGTCCCCTACTTCTGACACCCAAAACAGAAAACCCTCGACCATTTTAATACCCCGCTGCGCTTACGCTGGCGGAGTAATAAAACCCAGTGAAAAAACTACAGAGTAAAGCGTGCAACGGCTGAACACCAACTCGTACATCTAATTAACACGAAAGAAGAAACTTAGTAACTCACGGAACTGCCAGATTTGCCTAATTCGTTTTTTCCAACACAGAAGCATGTAGAAACATTCGATAAAAATGAAATCAAAAGCACTGAATCATATTTTCACCACAATCAGTGCAAGAACTCAAAGCGAGAGAAATGAACAACTGAATTGTTTCTGTTCAGAGAGCATCTCTTAAAATCGGTGTCTTAGGCTGAGAGTTTAAAATTTTGCTTGATTACAGCTAGTCTTTTTAAATAATAAGAAACAAGCTTTCACATGATTTTCGCAAGTAGCTAAGCGTGCCTATAATGTAGTTGGTCAAAGAGTTATTGCCATCACTTAGAAAAACTCAACCTCTTTTTCATTAATTTGATAACTAATTATTCTTACATTGTACATGCAATTCAAAAGAGGTTTTCTTTCTGAATCTATCAGCAAGTAAAGCCTGTTTCTACTAGCGATATTTTGCGCGAGGCGACTTTTTGTATTGCTCAAATTGAAAGGAATTGACTAAAAACTGTAAGATCATGTATGAGACAAAGAATAAGTCGCTTCACGCCAAAAAAAGTTAGTGGAAAACACGATTAAAGGCTGCTTTCCAGTTACGTGTTGTTTATAAATAAAATGATAAAACTAAGATAAAAACTGAACGAAGATACACCTGCAAAAGGTCGTCAAACGTAACCCTATTACCAAACCACGCACAATAGCAAGTTGAGGTAGGAAGAAAACGTCCGTAAATACATCTCGATGTCAGAAGACTCGGTTGGAGCTTGGTCAGACCTTGATGAAATATTCGGCTTGATTGGACGTATAAGTAATATTATTATACATTGTAGTAAAAATACGCGTTTTGATTGGCTAATAGCCAACTATTAATTATAGCAATCTCGTAACCTGCAGATAATTGAATGATCTGCATGCAGATAATTCAATTATCTGTTGGTTGAGCCCGTGATTGGCAATACTGCGGATTGTTTTTATGCAGAGTTGAAAATTCAAAACAAAAAATAATAAAAAATACATTACGCATCATTTTTTACTTGCAATGTATGATAAAACAATTATTGAATTCTGTTTTTGTGATGTACAGAATTATCAAGGTCTCGGTAAGTGTTATCAGCCTCGCCTACGGCTCCGGCCGATAACACTTACTTGACCTTGATAATTCTGCATATCACAAAACCTCATCCAATAATTTACTATCAAAATTTCAGCCATTACTCACGTCTGCGTTAGAACTGCAGTTGCATCCTTCTACAACCACATTTCCACCAATTCATACAATTCATGTAGCTGACGTTTCCAGTTTTTCGGTTTTCTCTTTTTAGGCTGTCAAAGTTTCTGTGATCACAGTGGAAATTTCGAATAGGTAAATCCTAAGTTTTCATGGATTTGCTAAAAATATGTAAGGAACTAATAACAGTGCTCAACACTGAACTACTTCATTCTGATATTTCTTCCAAATTTTTCAGAACGTAGAATTTCTTTGCGAAAAACTCCTACTTTGATCACAGAAACTTTGATAGTGTAAACCGGCCTTTACAACATCAAAGACCACAGCGAATGATAATTCTCGTTTATCTGCCTTAGTTGCATCTTCGTAATATTAATTAATGAAAAAAATAGTGAACACTTTATGTAGTAATAATATAAGCACACTAGTTGGGGTGAAAATTTTAGTTCAACTTGCTTCTGTATTGGACAAAACGATTAAGAAAATAGGCGAAATTACGGTTAACTTTTAAAGCCTGAATCACGTGGGTCGATCTCTTAGGAAAATTTTCGTGATTAGCAACATGGGCTTACTACCGAAACTCGGACTCGAAAGTTACCAGCGTAACGGAACTAATATTGGTGCCTTTGTAAATATTTATATTAAGCATTGCAACCACGGCTCTTCATGGTTCATAAATGCGCTTTGGTGCGAGCTTCTGACGGTGTAAGACGAAACAATCCATTACATATCACTCGTCCAGGTTAAGAACATATTTTCTTTGCAACAAGGTTGATCCAAGAAACGAAAAGTGGGAGAAAAAATATGAATTAATCATAGAAAAATACAGCAATGTGTTGTACACAACGAGAGCAAAGTAAGGTTTTTGTCGAACTGTCAGTGCAGAGAAATAGTACATTAAGGATGGATCGCAGTCAGTGGAAGAACGAAGTTTGATATTTCATTTTAGTCTACTTTTTGTATCTCCTTGTCCCTTCGTGCCCCAATGTTGAATATATGTAAGTCTGAGCTGTATCACAATGTTTTATCATGTTTCTAGCAGACAAATGAGCGCATAAAAGAGAGAAACATTCATTTCTCGGATCCTCAATTGTGTTAGCCTTCACCATAGTGCCAATAGAAGCGTTCCATAAAATAGATTTACCAGTTCACTTTCGAGGAATTCATTCGGTGTTCCAATGAACAATCCCTTAACATTTTGAATTTTGATAACGTGACCTCTGACGTCACAACACCAGTTTCCAGCAGATGACCTTGGTGTAATCCCGTTTACACTACTATTTTCGGCACGTCCATCCTGATTTTTGTAGTGTAAACGCAAATTTTAAGGCCCGTTTACACTACAACTATTTTCGGTACAAGCACTCTGCCCAGAATATTTGGCGGGCCGTGACCGCTTCAAGGTGGTCTCAACCCGCAGTTTTAGGAGTATTTACGCATCCGTATGCACACAAAGACAGATAGCATAGCCAGTGCGAATTGACCATAACGAAAGAGATGGCAGCATGTGCATTTTACCAGAATGCATTGCGTGCATCAAACAAATATCGCTAAAAAGACATGTCAAGAAAACACCTATGATGTGAAATTTCAAAACAACGAAGAAAATAATCTCCTGCCGAATGCCTGACATTTAGAAGACGTCGATTCGCCCTTTAAACGATTTCTCACCGCAAAGCATTCCGGTAAAATGTACATCCGCCATTTTTCTCAGTATGGTCGATTTAATGCACAATTCTAGCTATTGACCACATTTTGATTTAGACAAACAAAACAAAATCTATCATCACAGCTTAAACTGCCTATATTTAACATGCGCCACGGTTCTGCAAACATGCACTATTGTTTGACTGTATTATCGTTACGGCAACCATGAACTGATGAATGTCACCAATGCAATGATGCTACCACGATGCGAGATGAAAACATCCTAGTTCCATCTTGCAACAAAGTTTTCATGTAGCGGAAAATATTAGCAAGGTATAATTATACAAGGCTTTTTATTGCTTACATGCACGTACAGCTTGTAGAGTAGTAGAAAATACTAGCGCGATAAAATTATACAAGACTTTTACTGCTTAAACGTATAACAAGTGTTGTCAGCGACATTTTATTTTCATTCTTTTCAAACTATCTTACAGGAATCTAACGATTAACACTAATTCCAAACAGAAGTTTTCACAATGTTTTAACGGGCAAGTTTGTTAAAAGATCACAGCATTCCTACATTTTCATACAACTTACTTTTGGACCAAATAGTTGCACAATTTGCGAAGCAATTCACATTATTTGGGCCTTTGAGTCTATTGATATAGACAAGGCAAATAAAGTGCTTATAGTTAATTTTACCTCCTTAGCATGCTGGGACGTAATTGAGCAATTGCATATTGCAAAACACACTCTTTCAAATGTAAGACGACGACTACACTTACATTTACACTATTTAAATTTTAAAAAGTCCGGTAGTACGGTAGAATAACATGACTTCCTCCAAAAAAAAAAACAAGATACAGGAATAGGGTTATGATTTCACCATCACTCTAAATTTTTAACTGCGTCTTCGTCGGAAGTTTCCTTTCTACTATGTACATTCCATTCCTCCAGAAGGAATACGACAGTTCCCTTCTAATATGTACATTCCATTTCTCCAGAAGGAATACGAATCATGCATTTAATCACACAACGAACGTAATGACCAACATAGAGCCGCTTAATATACCGCGATCATATAGTCGGCGGGGATATAGTTCTCGGCTTGCCATTAGAATCTTCTTCTTTTTGACTCGTCTTCGTTTCAGGTACCGCAGTACCTTTAGTCAACTTCACCTCACATACTCCAGTCTGAATATCATACGAAAGATCAAGAAGAAAGTCATCTTCGTCTTCAAACATCTGCACCATGTCTTCAGTAATATCAATAAATCGTCTGAAAAAAATTCGCCAGTGTATTTTAGGCATAAGCATTTATCCGATAACATTTCACAATAACTGGAGAAGAGTATCACGAACCGCAGCAAAAAGGATGGAAAGCACTCCAATTGGGCATTATATGAGAATTTAACAACGAAAACAATTTCGAAGAAATTGCTGTAAAAATCAAAGCACAAGTCGTTGCACCAAGGAAATGTTAAGGTCCGTTTACACTGGCGATTTACGCTGCGACTTTTCTCGTGTTGAAGGATGCAATAGTGAACAACTGACGACCATGTTTGATCGACGAATTTTGTCATCGTAATCGTCAGTTACGTTGCTTGATCACATATGCCACGTGAAATGTCGGGGCAAAAACCGCAAATGCAAACGGGCCTTATAATAAAATGCGACTTCGACTGACCAGCACAAGACGAATGTCACGCACAAAGAGTGCTTTATAGAAAAAACTCGATTAGCCACTGCCTTTTTCTTGTACTTGAATTTAAACTTGCAATTTCTTCGTCTTTATTAATGAATGACACAGAACTTGTTGGATAATTAGCTAGCTACAGCAAGAGAAGAACAAATCATTTCGAAACCGTAACCCTGCCCACTTTAACCCCTCTCCCCCTTTGGACAGTACGATTTCAAGTGATTAGCTCTTCTTGTAAATAAGATACAATGCTAACGAAAGCGGGACAAAACAAACAGCAAACATCTGCAGAAGTGAAAAAAATTAACAAGCGTCGCGGTACACAAATTGCGTCAGTTGCCGCGACCCAGATTTCCTAAATAGCTTAGCCATAACAACAACTCAGGCATTCAATAGTAGCACCATATGCTATACAAGGACATATGTTATATATACGCATGAGAAAAAGTAAAAAGTGCTTTTCGGCAAAGTACTTTCAGTTTTTACATATACTGTAAACGTTGAGTTTGTGACCATCGTCATTTGATCACTCTTCACTGCAATATTTAGAGAAAGGCAATCAAAGTAGCACAAAACCTTGAAAATTATGCCTGGATTGATGCTATGTGAAAAGCTATGAGAAAATACGAGTTTTTGCAAACATATACACACACACAACCTCCTTGAACAGCAACATTACATGTTTACATGAACGAACAGTACTAATGAAACGTACAGTACAACTACATGAAAGGTGATTAAAACCTTCAAATGTAGATCCAGACCGCGATGGTGGTACATAAACCTGATTGTTCTTGAGTTAGTTACCCTGCAAAACAGTTGGCATGCAAGGCAAATTACATGAATTTAGTATACACGACGGAAAAAAAATTACATCATTACTGGCAAATGAATGCTTTGCCGCAGACCAATTATTTGGGCACGCGTCATGTACCGTCGTCCACAAAATTTTATAATTTCTGACAAGCACGGCATATCTTTACAATTAACAGTTATCAGGTGTTCTATATAGAATAAAGAGTCGTTTGCAATAAATTTTTTCCGGATTGGGCGTACACCTATATATATCTTGGCGTTGCACCCTTATAAAAAAACATTATTTAAGGGGAAATGATTGATATTTGGAATTTAGACTCATGAATTTTGCATAGACTTAGGAAAGATTAGCGTTCATTCTGGCTTTATAGGTAGACAGAAATTCATCCACTCTACCTTCTCACAACGCCCCACTCGACACATCACCTCAACACGTGAGGCAAATTGCCATATGGTTCTACTCGGATTATTATTAAAACCCGATACTACTGTCTAAAATTGAAAACAAATGAGTGAGTCATCCACACACATCAGGGGCCATAGTTCAGCTTCCATACTACTGATTTCATGGCACGTGTCTTGATTGTATTTTACTTAATTTTACTTTTGGGTGGTATATGAGACATCTAAACATCAGAAACATGCATTTAAAAACTAAACATATATAATTTTTAAATTCAAATCAGTACCAGGATAAATGAAATAAATTTTGAATAGTAACAAAAACAGTATATCTCTGTTGCCATTTGCGCAGTAGCAAAAAGACGTCAATTTGACTAGCACTGACTACACTTTATTTTCGTCAGTGATGAATGCACCGTAATCTGTGCGGGCCACAACGTGTACACATCAGTCATAAACATAGTACACATTTTTATTATCACAATTCAGCTAAATTTAAGTTAACTGTGATTCTGTGAAGACTCATTAACCAAATAAGAATGTTTAACTATACAATGAAAATGGAAATTTGCCACGAAAAAATACAAAGAGAAATACAGCTTATCGTTTATGCCAACTTCTCGAGCTCATCAAAAGAGTAGACAGATGTTTTCAGATACCACTCAGAAAAAGGTTTTTCAATTTCAGTCACTTAATTTGCTTCTTTCAGAGGTAGACAGTAGTTTTTTTATTTAAGATAACCATCACGCAACAGTCTGTTTAAGTTGAAAACAAACATTTATGCATGCAATACAGTATTGACAATAACCAAATAAAGCAATATATGTATAGTTGCCTTAGAAGTAGAGCAAGTGCATGACCGGCCCTCATAAATAAGTAAAGAAATTTCAATTAATGGTCCCATAAAAAACAAAATTTATGGGGCTTTCGGCAGAACATTCATCTGCTGTTCCAAGCAATGTCAAATATCCAGCTGCACTGCTATGTACAGTGAAGTACTCAGTATGGCCACACACACATCATGAAAAATTAATGTTGGTCTGGTAAGCACAGCAAGTGTACATGAATAACTAAAATAATTGAATTTTCAATGAGTAGACTGACATAATTGCATTTTTTCAAAGGTATAGTATTGCAAACTCAAAACGTGAAGCCCAACTGCTGATCACCATCAGGCAGAATGTTCATAAATACTGTGAACAAACCAGGAAAAAGACTCGTCAAATTTTCTCAGGATTTTGTCATTCTTGTTTGCAGTACATGGTAATGAAATTTACAAATATTCAATTTGAAATTTCCTTGCACTATTTTTTATGCTTATGAGGTTCTTGCAACGTTTGGTAGAGATTGCAACGTTGGTAGAGAATTACACTCATGACTTTTCAAAATCCTTGAGATGTGGGATTTCTCAATCACAAAACCTCCAGAGTAGCTAAAAATATTTGAGTAATACCAATCAACTTTCCAACATTTAAACAACATTTCAAGGACGGAAAACAGGCTTTCAATGAGAATGCATTAAGTCTCTTTAACAGTGTATCACTGGTAAATAATGAATACTACAAAGGTTGACAATAATTCTGCCAATAAATATGGGAAAACTCGTAGAAGTGCATGCCAAAATTCTTTATAAAAAATACACGCAATTTGCTATGGTATAGTAACAGTGCTGTGTCTGTGAAACGCTAGCTACCATAATTCAATTTGGCACATATTTTCTTACAAACAATTCTACATTATACAAAACAACCACCAACCAACAAGGAACTTTAAATATGTGCCAGTGTAATATGCTGACTTGCACATTTTAATTCAAGGATGTACAAATGCAAGTTGTGCAACAATAATCATATGACTAGCAAACAGCCAGATGAAAAATCTATTTGAAAAGTATTCAAAAGTCAAAAAACACAGTAAATTTTCTCCAAAAAGGAAAACAATTTATGTTAAGGGCTGGATTCCAATTCTGCGTCTTTTACACGTACGTAATAGTTTAAATCCTTCAGAATTTTGTGGGTTTTAAAAATTCAACAAAATAAACGCGAAAGTATTTAAAATTGTAAATTCTAAGCAATTCTTCTTACAGTTCTTTATAAGATAGCTATATTTGCAATGTAAACTTTTACGTGCGTGTATCTGCAGCATTTCAAAACCGCGTAAGTGGAAAGCAGGCTTCAAGCCATCAGCTCAAGAGTCTGACACTAGGCAAAAAAATGTAGTAGGACACAATTGGTCATGTGCCATTTAAAAGATAACGAGAGAAATTAGCAGAAAGGTTTCTTAACCATTGGTATTCAAATAAAGTCTTACGGAGATGAGTAAATCATAAATCTAGCACAGACAAAGTAGCATATCATATTGATTGGTACTTTGTCTACAGCAGATCTACAATGTTACAATACAAGTGTACTGCAACTCAATGGGTAGAAAGATTGAACTCAGCTACCACAAACAACGAAGGATTGAAATCTTGCATTTGCAGTAAGTTACGCTGATAAGTCTACACTGAATGCATATTAAACCTGTGTGGATTTCCTGATGCAATACAAACTATGTTGGCTGGGTATCAAAAACTTAAATAAAAAAATTCA
This sequence comes from Phenganax stokvisi, assembly GCA_025400075.2. Classification (NCBI taxonomy): domain Eukaryota; kingdom Metazoa; phylum Cnidaria; class Anthozoa; order Malacalcyonacea; family Clavulariidae; genus Phenganax; species Phenganax stokvisi. The sequence goes on from JAODVQ020522752.1 coordinate 21,170, forward strand.
AACTTAAATAAAAAATTCTTCCATCAGCATCTCTACAAATACACACTGCGCTACGAATGTAGAAGACGTTTCAAAATGGTTCAAGTAATTATCAAATTTCACGGATTTATGCATAAAACAGTAGCACAGGCAAAATTTTTTACTTCAAAGAGAAATTGCAAAAGAAATAGGTGGTATTTTCTTATTTTATCGCAGTTTGTTTTCCAAATGACAAAATGTACATTGAAAACACAAAGTTAGGTAGACATGAATAAAACAGATAAATCAAACACTTGGAATTTAATTTTTAATTCAGGAAATAGGTTTGAAAAAAATTTATTTGTTCCAAAGACACAAGCCGGTCTTTCCTGGTATTGTTTAAAAATGTCAATTATGTAAAACTGTGAAAATCTATGAAATTCCGAGGTGCTATAAGTACATAATTTGTGCCTCAAGTTTGATTACTTCGCAGACTGGAAATTCTTTCATGAACGATCATGATAATTTTCAAGACCAGCGCATTCGTAGAATTGATATCACGTCCATAAGGGATAAAGTTGCACTTTAATATTATCAGTGTTTTTACTTCAACTGGTTTCAACCGGTGGGAACTAGTTTGTAGGAATTATTTTCTGAGTTATCAACTCTATTTTTTGGACCGCCAAATTACGAAAACGAGGAAGAAAAAACTCACCTCTGTTTCATTTTTATAGTATGTTTATCCGTAGCCAGCAGAGTGAAACTTGTCACGCAACCCGGTGCGAAACTAAATTTATCTGCAAGAGACGTTTTTAATTCTTCAACTGTCTTTTGATTTAGTCTAACAGCATTGTAGACTTTCTCAGTTCTTTGCTTCACATAAATAGTAAGCGCAGCTGGTTTATGTCTACAAACACGGGCTTTTTTCGTCCGCGGAACTAAGTCCAATTCGTCCAAAGCATTCACAGCTTTTCGAAACGCATCTAGTAAAGTTCCTTTCCTTGACTTACTCTTCGGGTTTTCCATGGCTTCTTTGGACCTACGCCTCGAACAATGAGGGCACGATAACCCACGTTTACACGAAGAAGACTTTGACATACTGTTGTAGCTGTTAAAAACGTTCTCTGACCGACGAGCCGCGTTCAGAACCATATCGGTTTTACCCACTATCTACTTTGCACGCCTAAGCAAAACAGACTTACGCAATAATGCAGTTCAAAATGTCTTCAATGTTTAGTTGCAATAACCACAAATATGACGATATACACTAGTTCAACAAGAATATAAACAATGTTTTCTCCTTTCGAAATTCCGCACTTGTATACCAGCAAAACAAGTT
>JAODVQ020522857.1:0-24278 GCA_025400075.2 Phenganax stokvisi
TACGATTTCTGTTTTGAACTTATCCACCGTTTAAGCTAAACGGGCTTCGTACAACCGGCCCCAGTACGTCAAGCTCAAACGTTTTTGGTTTTCATGCGAATTTGCTTGTTTGGAATTTTATTCAAAAATGTACCCATCGAAGTTTTGGACTTCACTAATTAATTTCGGTATTGATATTTTGATACCATTTTAAACACAAACACTATTATTTCTGGAAAGTTCGATTGATAGTATAAATTTAAAGATTTATATGTGGTTATGATGAATGCAATGCTATTCGTCTAAGACTAGGGCAAGGTTATTAGGTCATTAGATATAAAACGGCGTCTTTTTCAAGCACTGAAATTCTAAACAAAGTCTAGCTGGCTTTAGGTAACAGTTTAAGTTAAAGCTGAGTTATTGCTAAAGGTACGTTTTGAAGTTGAATTGTCCAGAAATAAAGTTCTTTTCATATAAATTGACCAATTAAATTTCACGAAAATAAAACTTCTCATCCAGGCCACACTTCAATCCACATTGGAACGGTACAGTCACACTTAATAATTTGGTTCATATCCTAATTTCACACTTTTATCAGGGCATTCTTTGTTTTATTATAAATTTAAAGTAAGCGGCAAAAGATCTACGCGGCGTTTCGATGCCATCATAGCAGCACCATTATCAAGTGAGTAAAATAGAACTAAAATTTCATTAACTTAGATATTCTAGTCTCGGTTGCACATAATGATGGTGGTTAGTTTTGCCACTGAATATTGTTAGGGTTTATTGTAAACAACTTGTCTAGTTTTACTTTATTTACTGACAATGATGCCAGGATGGCATCGATATGTCGCCAAGATCTTTTACCGCTTACTTTTGCATTAAAATATTTAAAAAGAAATTATTTATTGTTTATTTTGTTAAAGAAATAAAGCAGTTCAGTGTAACGTTATATCCTTTAATTGAACATTCCTGGTTTAACTTTTTATGGCGACATTGACTAGTATGAAAAGCTTGACGTCTTTCGACTTATTCCTAAGCAAAAATTAATCAGTCTTCTGCAGTTCATCCACAAAATGAAAAGGTTGTATGCACAGTTTTACAATATGTATTTTATTCGCAAATTTTTATGTTGATATCTTTCAACGAAGTAGTTCCACTGTTTTGGATGACTATTTTTCCCTATTACCATACTCTAAAACATGGAGGTATGAGCTTTGGCACCTTTGGTATTGAAGGAATGACATATTTCCAAGAACTCAACGACTTAACTTAAGTTTATCAGCAGGGGCCGGTTGTATAAAACTGCTGTTAAAGTTAACTATAGTTAAGTACGAATATCAACCAACCAGAATCGCCTATTCAAAATTTAACTACTTTTTTACCACAAAATCGTAGTTAAAACGTAGTTAAAATTTTTATACAACTGGCCCCTGATTGTAAAAATATGTTGACCACAAATTGTTGCTTAACAACAACTCAGCAGTATTCTCATTACTGTACGTATGTACAATAGTCATTGCTGCCCAGCAACTGCTGCATTCTGACTTGACGTGTTTTTTAAGTCATATATCACGAATTTTGTTAACACAATAATCCACAGTTTTTCAGTTATCTGTCATTGGTTGCACTTTATAGGTATTTACTTTATAGGTATTTAGGTGAGAACACTGAATTCCTGTCGTTCACTGTTGGGAGCTAGGCCGTTGTATTTGGTTTCGACTTCTTGTGCTCGGCAACTCTTCGTAATACATGCGCTGCAAAGCCAATGATTACTATACGATGATGGGCTCTTTTAGAAACACTTTAATGGGCGTTTTTAGTGAAACATTTACTTTTTGGAGCTAAAATATCGGCGTTGTCACCACTTCCTTTTTGTTAATGGTTGCAAAGTGCGGATAAAATAATTAGAAAGTGAGCTTTCTCCATTCCAATGAAAGTAAAACGACTTTATTTTTCCAAATAGTATATTGGCTTATATAGGCTCACCACTTTTGTATCACAGTACAGCGTCAGTACATCCGGAAACACGGGAAAGTTCTCGTGCTAGTAAAAGTGTTTGGTTGATTTTTTGGTTTTTTTCCATGCTTTTTATGTAGTTCTTGTTGTAGTAAACTGGATAGCAGGTTGCCTAGGCACCACTCAAGCGTGAGGTCTCTAATTTCTGTGTATGCTGGTTGCTGCTCCGTATTCATGCATTGAAAGCACTACAATAATATGCCTCCCTTGCACATGTTTCTTTCATGAGGTTTTACATCGCTGTCTGAATCATGGACCAATGAAGTTTGAAGAATGTAAGCTGTCATACATCGTGAAATTTGCTTTAGGATTAAATATACACCTACCATTACATTAACTAATGTCTATAATGATATGTGGAAATGTACTCTTTGAAACTCTTTACTATACTTCAATTCACCCACTGCAGTGCAGTACCATGTGATTCTTTACCATTTAGCTGGTGTTTAGCTTGGGGGGAGAATACAACTGTATGCCAGCGTGAAGCAACCGAGTGTGCTGTGAGGCTTTGAAGGTTTTTTTAAAACTAATCAGTTTATCTCTACGTTTCATGTTTTTTACTTATTGTCTCTTTATACCGCTGTTAATTCAGTTCCTAATCTATTTTTGAATTTTTAAAAATATTAAAGGTACAAATTCCAGCAACCATGCTAAGTGGATAGGGGGAGGGGCAAACACTGGCGCCAAACTGATTTACACCTCGATTTACACTCTGTATGTGGCGCATTTTCAATATCTATGAATATGACCCCACGTTGAGTTACACTTCTATACTTATGAATGATGATGATCAGTTCCCATTTTACTGCGAATTGTCGCAATAATGTTACTTTGCTAATGCTAATGATAGAGCTATATTGATTCCGTCAGGCAGATGAATTTCTCTAGACTCCATCGTTACCTGGAAAATATAATTGCTGCGGTATTTCTAGGCGAACTGGCGAAAGTGTGTACTTTGGTGATAAGTTTTTTAAAAAAAAGGTACTTGTCACGCGCGTTTGTAGCCTAGCCCGTACGGTTTTCAACACTTATCTAGTGACTCATTCTTACCCCTGTCTTTTACACAACCATTGAAGCGGCATGGTTCAAATTTGTCGTGGGAAATGCTTAAAGCCGTGCTATAGACTTAATATTTTCGAGAATATACATAATATGTTCGGAGAATTGTACTACTGCGATAATAAGAATGGTAGATACAGTCAATGCATATGACTCAATCTCGTCTTTTAGTCTGGTTAATATATAACTTTGCATAAATTACATGTCGACAACAAACATACATAATATGACCCGCAAGCACGGAAGCAAGCAACAGCTATTTGGTAACGTATAAAATAAAACCTCAACCGTCAGATTTTGAAAAGAAAGATGATGTTTTCACGAAAATAGTGAAATATCAATTATGGGGCAAAGTCAAGAGAAGCCATTTAGAAGTACACAAGGTACAATATCCCGAATACATCTGTGCAGGGAAACGAATTTTGTATGTAACCCCTCAGCAACATTGACAATAAAAATATCTGCATTTTTGCCCTGCATGAAGCATCTTTAACGGGAATACAATGTAGAAGGAGCAAATTTTGATAATTTAGAACAGTATGTTGTTTTTGTTTGGTACAAATTTCGGAAAATTACGGCAATTACCTATTGGGCTTTTCGGCCTTGGAGATTAAAAGTCAAGTGCAAAGATAGCCGAGATGGGCAGACTGATCAAGAAGTCATTGAACTAAACGCGATATATCCATTGGTTTGTCAGCCATGTACACAAATAGTGTTTTGCTAACAAAACTTTATTTACATTCATTTTTTCGAAAGAGAGTGATATAGTACGCCGATTAAAACTCTTCACTTCGAAAGTGCGAACAAGGCTTAGACGAAACAATTTGCTATGCTTGTTACAGTTGATTCTCTTGCCGACTTCTTTTTATCGGTTTGTGACCTAGACTCCATATCGCTTCCCAATCTGCGTTATATGGAGGCCATTTCTGAAGAGCAGTGGTTAATTGTCTGTTACTCTTGGCAATTTTATTCATCATTTTGTTTACGTTCCCTCCTAGTTGGAAATATGTAGTCTCATTAAATTAGAGCAATTTAAGAATATTTCCGATGCTTATGTAATTGTGACAAATTCCTGATTGTAAATTAAACTTTCGCCAGAGGGGAAATTTAATAATATAGCTATATGAAGCACTCTGGCTCATCCTGTCTGTATTGTTGGTATTGTATTGTCTTGTACTGTATTTGTGGCAGGTCATTTGTGTAACAACTTTGTCACTGTTATGTATGCAGTCTGAAGATAGATTTGAAACCTAAGATTGCTTGGCTTTAATTCTGTAATTCTGGTTAACTTATGAGTGTTGGCTAGTTTGTGAAATAGCTAGAGTAAGCTACTGCAAGTACTTGCAATGACCTTCATGGTACTTGTTTGTCAAGTGCGAAAGTGCATGTCAATGTCAACAGACACTTCTAAATTTATAGTTTTGTGCACTGACCATTGAGTTTTTATGTGCAAAAAACTAAATATTAATAGCAATAGTATTTGGCACTAGGTAGAATAAAGTTAAAAGGCTTTAACCACCTACATAAATGACCTTCCCAGATTTTGTCCAATAGCTTTACAATCAATATTACTTTCTAAGTGCGCTACCAGGGAGTGAAGTAGGGCACGAATACTTCATGCTGTTGTTTGGCACGTTATAATATAAGACATTAAGTAACTGCTCAGCAAATTTTATCCAGAGCACAGGCACTTCTATGCCAGTGGCACAGTTAACAGTGACCCCTCCCTCCTTCTCCTATGATTCAACAATAGTGCCCATGAAAAGCTAAAATTTGTAAAAATATTTGAAGGATAAAAGGTATATTACCAAGGCAAGGCGTGAAATTCAAGCTATTAAAACACTCTTGAAATCTTGTGTCAAAATAAAGAAAATTATAGTTTTTCCCACGTCCTTGAAATAACTGTATTTTTTCAGGAAAGCATGCCCTCAGACCCCCCCGCCAAAAAAAATTGGCTTTCGTCAGGCAAATGATCCTGGCTGCATGTATACTAGGCACTAGCTCAAGTTTGCTTGTGAACAATACCCCTTCACGCTAGCATTTAAATATAGCAAACACATGCAGATGCTGAGAAGCACGCGGATCTACTTGATCTCGTGTTCTTACGACCGTCTAACTCTTGTCAGAAACTTTGACTTTGTCCCAGCATATCACATCTTTCCTTTATGTAAATATGTGCAAGCTAGTGAATTGTTGAATTACTGGATAAAGTTTGCAAACTGATGAATTTTATCTCTACAGCACGATAATAAATCTAGGAACGATGCATTGCAAACGTGGCCCTGAAGAGCTTGCATGTACGAGATAGTTGAGAAATTATTTTAAGAATATTATTCCAGTAAGATATGAAGGTATCACACTATTTTCTTTTGTATTAGATTCTTTGAAAAATATAAATGGACACGATGAGAAAAACAACAATATGTCCATGAGCTGCCTTAAGAGTCCAGACCACGTGCAGGCGGCTAGGAAACATCGAGTTACTTTTGACCCGATCTCCAGGAACAATGAAGACAGTCCGGTTGCGTCGAATAATTCACCTAAGCGGACTTTAAGAATTCAGCCTCGCGAACGACTTATAGATGTGGGAAGAAAGAGCCATCCGAACGATAAGTCACCAGTCCTAAGTAGAGCAACGAGAGATCCGAATACGTACAGAAGAAGTTTGCGTCTTGCATGTAGTGGTGGGGGTCAAGTTTCCAGGAAAGGGAAAGATTTCACAAAAACAAATGGAACTCACGAAGAAGTTGGTGATCAATCTGTGCAAAAGGTCTCTTCAAGGAATCGTCGAGCTGTGGGTTCGTTTACATCGACGTATCAAGTTCATGACGATGATAAACGATGCTCATCGGATCAGAGTTTCTGGTCCAGTGATTACTCAACAAGTGTTGGAGGGAACAGTGAGAAAAGTAATGATAGCAGTGATCATGGAAACTTAAATGAACGCCATGATTTGATAAAACCGAAACCTCAAAGTTTTGAAGAATTTTTGAAGGAAGGTTCCAAAGACCGAACCAAACCCAAGGAAAATAGTGAATCACTTCAAGAAACATTACGGCAACGCTTGAGTATCTTTCAAAAGGAGCATCGTGCAGGACGTAAAACGGCAGACATCAGTAGTCTTCCAGAACATCTTTTGCTTACAATTTTCTCTTATCTATCAACGAAATATCTTTGCATGGCTTCTGGAGTTTGCAGGAAATGGCATATGCTTTGTTGGGATCCTCAACTGTGGCGAAGTATGAAAATCTCCAAGTACTCTGGAAGCAATATTGACAAAGTTTTGTTTGCCATTCTTAACAGACTAGCACGAACTACGCAAGGACTTTGTCTTTCACTGCAGTACATAAGACTTGCTCAGTGCGAATGCTTATCGGACAGAGGACTTGGTTACATTGCGAAGTATTGCATTGATTTGGAGAAGCTGGAAATTTTAGGATGTCCATGTGTAATGAATCGTGGAGTTCAAAGTGTCTTGGAGAATTGTCTAACATTGACTTGGCTAGATATACGTGGCTGTTCGTGTATCAACAGTATTTGCCACAGTATGATCACTAATATGCCATCAAGTAATGAGACGTGTTTTCGTCTCAGTTATTTGGACATTAGTGATTGTGTAGCTGTGGATGATCTTGGTTTGCGAACTTTAAGTCTTGTATGTAAACGCTTGGAGACTTTACACATGAGACGTTGTCTGCGAGTGACTGATGTTGGCATGCAGCATATTGCAAGTCACTGCACAGTTCTCCGTGAATTGAGTATCAGTGATTGTCATAAAGTGCGAGATTTCAGTCTGAAAGAAATTGCCAGATATTGTCCTTCACTAAGGTACCTGAGTTTGATGAGATGTGCTGTAACTGATGCTGGCATCAAGATGATCGCAAAAGGTTGCAATAATCTGCGTTATCTAAACGTGCGTGGTTGTTCTGGTGTTACAGATGTTAGTATCGTGTATGTCGCTCAGAATTGCCTAAAGTTGCGGTCTTTGGATATTGGCAAATGTGACATTACTAACAACACATTGAGTGCCTTGGGAATTCATTGTCCGCAGCTGAAACGGTTGAGTATTAAAGGTTGTCGTGATCTTACTGATGTTGGTATACGTGCTGTGGTTGCACAATGTTGCTTGCTGCATTATCTCAACGTGGAAGATTGCAGCATCACTTTGGATACGTTTGAATTTGTCAGAGAACATTGCCAAAGTTGTGTGATTGAACACACAACACTTGATATATGAGAAATGCAATTTTTGTCCAATTTAAATGTAATTCCCGTACATAGTATGTGTTTATAGTTGGTGCTCCAGAGACTTAACTACTCATGGTTTCGCTATAGCTGAACTGGTGACGCTTCAGCTTGAGGATACTCTTCCTTCACAAACAACAAGTTGGTAATGTATGTCTGCACCAACTAATACTGCGAGTTGTGGGTTTGTATTTCTTTGCGTATGGGCTCCCTATTTCCAGAACAATATGTGTTTGCAGTTCAGGAGCAACCTCTTTCGCTAAATTCAAATCGCAGGTAACCATTCTCACTGGAAGAATGCAGGGCATAGCCCAGTCCCTGTCCTCTCCAAAACTGTTTTCACTTGTGGTGCTCGAAGTATGCAATTAAACTACGCAGACTTAGGAATGAATGTGCTGAGCAACGGGCGCCATTTATCGACAGAGATCGATTACTAGTTTCTGTATAGTGTAAGTTTGGTATGAAAGAACTTAGTCTGAAAGTGTATCTATTGATTCAATTTTTGAATGAACTTATATGACGCATATGCTCTTTGTGAGTATTATGTTGAGCAAATTAGCGGTTGACTACTGTTGCAATTGTCTTATATCCAGCCAATGACCAGACAGTTTTTTCATACGTAACTGGCGACAGATTGTGACGATCTTCAGAGGTGAATAACAAAAAAAGGCCCATAAACGTTGAATGATCTTGTTGAAACACGCAAATCACAAAACAGAAAACTGGACAATTTTCCTGGTTTTACAGTCTAGATTTTACTAGTAAATCCAGTTCAATTTTCAAACACTATTCAAGCACCGTGAGTGCTTGGGTGTCCTATGCAGAAATGCGCCGGCCGTGAAGCATTTCGGTACTTCCCGCGCAAATTTTTAACCAACTGATTCGATCATTCGAATCAGCGCTTCTCTGTTTATCTTGTCTTGTGTCGTTTTGTTTCTCGCTTTTTGCCTTACTTTCAACTATTTTGTTTTCCAATTCGTGTATTTTATGTATCCTGGAGTGTAAGTGTCCTCAAGAATGATGTCAAAGCGCCAAACGAGTGCGAATAACGGTAAAGCAAAAGTTGGAAGTCGTGAGCGACGAAGTCCAATTATTAAACGAACCAAGACACCTTCGAGCAACGAACTTAAAAACAAATACAGTAAGTACCATTTGAGTATTGTGTAGCTGGAGAAGTCATCTGTATATCACTCTTTCTCGAATACTTCTATTTTCAAAATTTATACTATGTGCATGTGGAGCAGCATTCAGCGTACAAGCCCCGCAAAAATGGTGACTAGCCATAAGGAGGATTAACCATTAACCACTACGCTGCAAGACTCACAACCTGACCAGCAGAATTTTCGGGTATTAGTGCAGTTTAGCAGCCACTTTACACCACTGACCATCCCACAGATATAGTACATTAAGAATACTCAGCTCGCAACCCCCCCCCCCCCAAGCCTTAGCTTGGTGTCCACTAAACTGAATTGTCTGCTATGTGACAGTGAAAAATATGTAAATGTTTTATTGCCACACTCAATGTGTTTACTCGTGAGAAAACATGCTCGAGTGCATCCTACCTATTTGTTTTACTTTGTCCGCTATGTAACTACTGTATTTTGTTCATCGAAAAGAGACCTCTACATTTTAATGGTTATTCTAGACTAACAAGTTGTAGTATTCAATGCTCAGGTTACATTTTGATGCAAATATTTTTTTCATTTTCACAACTTTACTGCAAACATTTGAACTGCAATAAGGGTAAAAAAGTGCAGTATTCAAGCAACATTTGAATGTTTTTATTGTAAAGAATTCAGCCCAAAAGGAAAAAGAAAATTAGATTTTCCAAAGGGAAAGAAGGTGCCTGGACCACTTACTGGAATGTTATTTTATTTGCATCTCCCTGGGTCTCCTCGTCAAGCTGATCAGTTGAAAAAAACCATTGTGCAACTTGGTGGGGTAAGTTCACTTGTGCACCAATATTAGCAGTAACACTTACTATTCCATTCCAGTTGATATATACCACAAGGGTGAGTGCTATTTAGGGTTCAGTCTATGTTATGTTCTAACTTTATTTTTAGACAATTGAAGAGTTCTTTAGAAAAGAAGTTACTTATCTTGTGACAAATGACCAATTTGCCAGAAGTGGAAAGTCACCAAGCAGCCAATCAGCCGCCAGCCCTGGAACACCCAGTCCATTACCTTTAACTAGAAGGTAGACTACAGAAAATCTCCATTTGCTGTATATTTTATGTAGTTGTGTGGTATGGCCTATTTTTTATACTTTGCTCATCATATCAATCTTAGCTCCTCAATGAAAAATTATGGCGCTGTTTCACCAATGAGCACAGATTCTCCTCAAGGAATGGATATGCTGCAAAATCAAACTTCTAAAACAACAACACGAGGAAAATCTATTGCATATAGATCTACAGGATTTAGGAAAGGCACAAGTGATGTAATGTCAAATGCTAGTACATGGGGCGTGACGGTTTGTCATGTTGATCTCGTGTTGAAGTGGATTTCACAAGTAGTTAAAAAAGCAAATCAACAGCCTTCTACAGCTAAGGAGAAGACTAAGTCACCTTCAGAATGTGTAAGTCAGATGAAAGTTCCAAGAGTTGTCGCATTACAAGATACCTACATCAAAGTTGAGGATTTAAATTTCAAGTATAGACCTCTGATTCACGAGTTCAAAGTCTGGCCGGAGATCTCATTTGATTGTTTAAATGTTTGTCCCTTTGATCCACCTCGACGTAAATCATCAGAGAACAGTATTGCAAAGAGAAAAAGGGACAAAGGAACAATGTAAGAGACTCATTATATATTAATTTGTTATAGCCATAACAGCGGAAGAGCAAATCGCAGGTGCTGATCTCTTTAGAAAAACAAGTTTAAAGAACATTAGATGACCAACACAATGTTGATCTTGTATACCCAAAGCATAAACTGTTTACAGCACCCACCTGTTGTGCAGATGTTGTCCAGTCATTTGGTCAAATAAGCAGTAATAGAGGTCTAGGCTGCTGCCCAAATGCACGTTGTACGATCTCCGTTTTTATCATGCATCAATATTCATGCAGATGTAGTTTTGCCTAGTGCAGTACACCAGCACTACGCTTCACGAAAAACCATGATTAATGTTCTTTCTTCAGGATAGCCATTCATGAGCGTTCTAAAAGCGGCTATTGTGAATGTTGCAAGGCACGCTATGCAGATTTGGATACGGTGGGTATTTTGAAAATACAAAGAATTCGGTTCTGTTTATCTAAGCTACACTGTAACTAGCTACACAAAGTTTTCAAGTATATGGAGAGTGGTGAATTCAAATTTCTTTCAATTTTTGTAGCATTTGAGAGGCAGGCAACATAAAGAATTCGCGAAGAAAGATTCGAATTACGTCAGTTTAGACAAGGCAATTAATGCAGGTTTCAAAGTTGAAGACCTTTTTAAGGAAGTTTACTTCAAGAAATCAATAACGTTCTCAGTTGCAGAGAAGAGTGATATTCCTGTCAGGTACTTTTTTTCACATACTCAAATGATCTTTTTATACGTTAAGACTTGACGATTGCAGTTTGCTTAGGATTGATTGTTTTTGTAATTACAGATGCGATGAATCTTATGATTCATGTAGCGATAAAGTGTTTTTGCTGTCCACGCCATCAAATAAAGAAAAACTATGCGATAAAAAAGAGCCAATGAAAAGAGCGTCTGTTGTTAAAAATGAGAGTGAGGATAGTGGCTCTTCGTTAAAGTCGTGTTCTCCAAATAATGGAGCGAAAATTACTGCGTCTGAATCTCGCTTACTCGCCAAAGAAGTGAGGAGCCCGCCATCTGGACCAGTCACACGGTTAAAGAAAGCTTGTTCTAATTTGTCACTCCCCTGTGAACGGAAGCCCTCTTCATCAGTAAGTGCAAGAGATAACTGCAACAAAATTGCTGAACACAAAAGCCATAGTAAAACAAACAAAAGAAAGTCTACCGAAGTCACCGATGAACAAAATTCACAGAGTGATAACTTACGTGATGATGGCAATACTTCTGAAAGTGTTAGTAATGACCATGATGCGCCCAAGAGAACAAGACAGACGATCTCGAAAATATCCATTACAACAAATATAGAACACCATGATAGTGAAGCTAAAGTGAAAGGACCTCAGGGCAACAATAATATGATTAAATGTGAAAATATATTATTAAGAAGTAAAACAAATCGTGAACAGGTATGTGCCGAAAATTCTGTTGACCAGTCAGATAAAGCTTCATTGTCTGCAAGCGAGGAGCAAACTATGGTGTATGCCCTAGTGGAGACTAAAAAAGAAAATTGTGGCTTTACACGACCGAAAAGAAAATCAAATGGTTGCTCAGAAACGGGTGGAATACAAAAACTACCGTCTGATAATATTGACGTTAGTGTGGTTGGAAATCTTGATGATGAGAAGGAGAAAAATAAGAAGAGTGGTGAAGGGAAATCTCATGTGGAGCTGAAACAGGAAGCGGTCATCAACGGAACGGTGACGCCCTACGAGGATGAAGACAGCCAAGAAATTCGTAGCTTGAAGAGACGCAACAGGAAACCGAAAAAACTTACAAAAGATATTTCTGACGCCGAAGAAAATTCTAATGATTCACCTCGTCTTAAAACACCATCCAAGAAAATTTCGAATGATGTCTTAGCAATATGCCCTGGTGCTTTGGTTGAAGAAGAACATAGAGGAACTGTAAGAAGTACTCGTAGAATACAAAGTCTTTTAGGTGACTGCAAGTTGTCTCCAATTTCCCAATGTAAATTAGATGAAGACTACAGTGCACGGTCGTCTTGTGCTGAAGAAAGTGATATTCTGCCGTCGGGTTTGCGTATCTATTCATCTTTAGGTTCATCTATGGATAACGTGAGTAAAGATGTAGACTGGCTTGTTGATAGTATAGAAGAGAAATGTGGCACTGATGACGATACTGGCAACGAGAATCAGATTCATATAGAACCAGACTCGTTTTCCGGATGCGGGGAGATTGTGGAAGATCACATTAGTAAAGTTTATGAGGGTAAAAATGCGCTTCAAGATAAAACTAAGATTGAGAACACTGAATTGCAAGTCTCTCTTACTTATTTGAACGTCGATACTATTTCTGCTGCTCTATGGAAAAATGGAGATTCAAACTTTGAACGAAAAAGAAAGGTTTGCGACAAAGAAGAGTCTACGAAGGCCAGAAAATGCCAGCGATTTTCTGAACAAGATGCGTCCGATTCCGCACAAGCCCACCCTGTTATGGAATCCGACTTTAATATCAACATATTTGAAAATGAGGTACCAGATCAGTACCGATGTTCTGTTGCTGAACGGGTAAAACTAAATCGAGCGAATTTGGAAAGTACGTTGCAAGAATGCAGTTCACCTACTGCTAAACGTAAAGAGCCCGAATATCCTCAAGTACAAACTACTAGACAAAGCAAAGCTACATTACTGTGTTCGCCCTTTGCTGAAATTACAAACACAAGGAGGAAAATAAGACAACGAGCCAAGTCTGAGGGAAAGATAAGAACAACTGCTCGATCGTTCGCCAGGCGAAATCCAAAGGAACTATATCGACCCGCACCTCGATCTGCGTGTTTGACTACGAATGATCCGTTCAGATTTGACGACTTTCAATGACTATTAAAACATATTTTAAAGATTTTGGAGGTTTTATATAACAAATAGTTTATCTAAAGTTTAATACTGAATATAGATGTGCTAAGCTACAATTGCGTTTTTAATAATAGCATATTATGCTTTTCTTGTGTCCTTGAGTTGAAATGGTATTCAGGAAAGGGCAAAAGGCACTGATTGTCGAGTGGAAACAACTAGACGTTAACAAAATTCTGTCTTAAAAACTTGAGTCATTTTTGCTGTGGATAGGAGAATTTAATCAGTGGGTCTTACCACTCAGAGATCATATATATGAACAAAAGCTGTTTTCGTAAATGTACATGGCTATGCACTGTATGAAATGCTTTTTTCCTGTCCATAGCACCACCCAAATTCTAACCATAGCCAATCTGCATTAAATTCTGCCAAAACATATACAGCAATAACTGCATATTATGAACATGAGCAGTGCATGGTTGATAGAAAGAAGCATTACAGTAGTGCGCATGGAAGATGGTTCTAGTCGTTTCGGTAAAATTGCACTTTCGTTTATTTAAGCGTCCCATGGGTCATACCCCGACCGTTATCATTTCATAATTTGAAATATTGCACCCACGTGAATATGCGGGCGGTTTTTTGTACTGTACGGTGTTATTAATTGTCGGTGATGAATCAATCACTCCTAACTATAGTTCAACGTTGCTTCACGCTTGCTTACACTTGCGTGATTAAACGTCCAAATGAAATGGGATCACCTCATTAGATATAAAGCTTATTCGGCGTTTATTTATTTTTATTCAAATTGGCCTGTTCTAACGATATCTGGCTAGCCTCGTTTTCACGCACAGCTGGATGTATAGTATTATTGATCAGTGAATGTCATCTGATAGCAGTAGACACAGGCCTATAAAATCTCTTTAGATACTCATAAATTGATTGAAGTAATTCCTTTTTTATATGCACATAATTTTTATTTTCTATTATTATCAACAACAAAAATGTGATTATCTTCTTTCTCGGAACTCAAGTTTTAGTCCATATGAGAAAAACTGGACGGAGTTTCCCAAATTAAGGGCTTAAGGTAAAAGTTGATTTTTCTAAGGGTTCAAAACGGATATCTAGGATCATTAGGATTAGCCGACAACTAAAAAATCTATATCAATCATAAATTGTGTACTTGAACAGGTATAATCTCTATTCCCGTCTTTTTGCGCGTAAAATGAATTTCTGAATGTGTGTAGTAAGAAAGCGGTTGTCATTCTGCTTTTTCTGAACGGAGCAAAAATATTTATTTTGTTTGAATCTTTAAAGACACGCGTATCGCTGTTGTTACATCATGTGTTTTGAATTATTTAGTGTCTTTTGAGTGTTCGACTAGGCTGAATTCTGCTTTTATTATTACGTTTCAAGTATGACGAAGAAATCATGTTTTCGTGTTGGACGAATATTTTGAACGTATTATCTGTCGCAATTGCATGTGTGGATGACCGATTGCGATTTTTCTGCAATTGAAATTGAAGGATTTTTCGTCCTCTGACAGGTATCCGATTGCAATTTTTGCTTGAAATTTCCGCACACGTATGTTATTCACGGATGTTTGCGAAATAGTGTGTGTAACAGTTTTTTTAAATACAAACAGCGCTATAAATGAAGGTCGTTTTAATTTATACACCTGCGAGCTTTGTTGTACCGCTGTGACTATGAACAAATTTCTCACTTTGAAACATGTCTAAAACGCAAACGCTGAATGCTAATACTTGGGTTAGAGCATTTCGTATGTGCGCACAGATATAGCGACAATGATGGTTTACCCTTCGTAAATGGAAATCGATAAGGTTAATTTAAAATTAGTCATGGAATTGATTTGCGGTATAAGTTTGCACTTGGTGCAACGTTTTATCTTATCGCTATTTATCAGTGTCGATTTTATTCTACAAATATTAAACTTTTGTGTTGTACTCGCTATAGGTCTATAGCTAAAGTAGTATAAAGCCCAATTGTTGGGAATTATAATGAACATAGAGTAGTAACGCAGAGCTGTTAGTATAGACTGTAACGTGTGCAGTTCTTTTGATGTTTGCATGGTGATTTACAATAAATATAAGATTTTGCAAATACATATATAAATTTACGCCGTGTTTCCACCAAATCATATATTTAAATGCACGTTTAATTTCTGTTCTCCAAAAAACTGATTAACAATTTCACTTTGTCCACTATGCTGGTTGTGCATAGTTTTCATGGATGAGAAGTAACGTTTATACTATTTATAAATTTTGTTGTTTCCTGCGAAAATCCTTCAATCTCCTTTTCCTTTTCGTATGTCTTTTGATTCATCAGCGATATTCTCCGATGAACAAGAAAAAAGAAAACAGTTCCAAGAAACAAAAGACTTTACTCATTAAGTAACGATGAAGTTTAATCCGTATAAAGCCTGGTTTTCATGAATCATATAGTTCATTATGGTACCGGGAAATAATTTTCGTTTTCATCCATTGGTCATCGACAGTGAATGAGAGAACAACGCCGATTAATGCAGTATGGCTGTATGAAATAATGGATAAATGATTGATAACCACCTATTCGTTCCCATTAGATCAATACAGTGCGCTTCAAAGACAAAGCGCAATATAGTTTGCTGCGGAACACGTTTTGCTTGATTTTAATTACAGTCTATAGCTACTATCACGTCTGAAATTTTGCATTTCTACTACTCACTTTCATGAAGCGGTATCAAATATGCTAATATCGACAATTTGGTATAAATAATTTTTTAACTTTTATGATATTTCAAAGCCTAGCCGTTCGACGTCATACCGTGGCACAAATTGTGTTTATAGTATATACATATATATACATATAAATATTTTAATTACCGTTAATATATACCTATATATTGAGGTCTTTTCGATTGCTTAATACAAAGCTATAATATAACGATCCCATATTTATAAATTAAAGCATTAAGAGCAGCAAAGTATGTTGGTCTATTTTTAAAAGGTACATGGTATATGCTGCTGTAGATGTACCATAAATTGATGCATAATATATTGTTTTCAAGTTTGAAACAGTTGACGATGATATGAGCAATTAATGTTGAGGCCTCCTACCTGTTTTTCCGATATTTTGTAAGTTTCGGAATCATTTGTTGCACAAAAAATAGTCATGCTGAGACAAGCTCAACTGGAAAAATGCGTTTTATTTTAGAACTCTGCGCTTTCACGCATGCTTGCTGCATTCAACTTGCTGCATCCTATTATACAAACTTAATAGCAATGGAATAAACGTGGTATACGCTACATTTTGAATATCGTGTGAAAATTTGGTGTCAAAAAATGAACCTAACATATTATTCATACAATTCAGTATAAGTATTGTAATTTGACAGCCTGTAAAACATATCGGCGAAAAAACAAACAGTCGGAAAACTTCTAGTCGCCCGAATTCTGCACAATTGTTGGTCCGCTAATAAGTGATGTTCTTCTAGTATGGCGTTTGGCGGCATTGCCTGCTGGACGTACGTGCCTCATTAATTTTTTCAAGAACTTTCTAACTTTGCATTTTTAATGTGTGTCTCTTCTTATCTGACGGACCAAAAATATACTTTTTAGATATTGCAAACTCGGAAGTAAAATGATTTGAAATGATTTGCAGCTGTGGACTTGTTACAGAAGAAGGTATGTCAAAATTCTAATTGTTTCAAAATTATCTAAATCGTTTTCGTGAAGAGCTATCAATAGCTGAAATTCCTTATCCTGTGTACCTTGAATAGTTTTCTAACAAATTTTATTACTTTTTGCGCCTCTAGTTTTTGTTTTAGCCACCGCCACAGTCTTTGTTTTGAGCTTTATGTAACTGAAAGAGTTTACATTTGACTGTAAAAACACTACTTAGCATTGATAATTTCCTTCCAACGATCGATAATACTTGCATATTATAAAATATAAAAGTATGGATATGATGGATGTACAAATGTTTACAACTGAACTATAAATTAAAAACAGTCAAGAAAAAAGTTACTAACCGTTTTTTATACAGAAGTGCACACTCATGATTGGGCTATTCTGTTCACAACGTTATTTAGAATCCCCAGGCCCAGGTTTCAGCGAAACGCTCGTCAGATTAGTTTGATTGCAATATTCTTGGAACGGTAGTTTCGTCTTCTACTCTTGAAACCTGTAAAGTATATGTAGAATGAAGCTTGTCAGTTTGTCGTTGAACCTTTTCACTGTATTTGTCTTTTAGAGGCATAATATTGATTACTAATAGTATTCTCAGTAACAGCACAATTAACATGCATCAATCCATAATTTTTGCTGAGTTTCAATACCAAATTCACCATTTCAAATCTAGAGAAACACAAACGACATATTTTCGCCCCTGTCTCAATATCATGTTTGACCAGAGCTACTAAATCGTTTAGTATGAAGCAGCATTCTTCTATTTTCACAGTTTCGTGAAAATCTCCAGGTATACAGTAATGCACTATCCCAAGCAAGAGAGCGGGAAAACCTTGCCAATTCATCATCTTGTTTAGATGTTGATTTTTCTTACATCAATCCATGCGGTGTTACTCTTGAGTAGAGTATTGTGCATGGAGTGTAATGAGCAGTTATAGTAGATACATAAAGCATGTTTGTTCAGTTCACGAAGTTAACTTGCTCTTGATATGGTCCTGCTCAAAATTCTTTTGAGAAAAAATATTGTCTATGTGTCAAAAAGATTGTAGTTCCCAAGGTTCATATGTGTCCCACCTAAAACTTGATCGAAATGTATCTTACCACCACTAGTATTACGATGTCATTTGAAAACGGGTGACAACTTCGGGTAACCTCGTGCCCAGGCGTCTGATAAATAAAATATCGCGCAATCTAAGTTACCGCGCGGGAAATGCTCTTTCTCCAAACCTTCCAGAGCATCCCCGCGGGCTTAGCTCACTAAAAATAGAAGCACCTGGGTTACGATGCTGTATTAACGCGAATGCCGCTCCGTACCACTTGCTGCGGCAAATGATTGTTGTATCATTTTTTCTCTGATTCTAGACTAATATTTTCAGCAGTTTATGTGTAAGGCTCGCAAACTACAGTTTTACTTCGAAGAAGTATTAAGACAGATACGGATCTGTGGGAACCATCACGAATTAAGTTTGAACAGGTTTGCATTAAAGATTTTTTTAAAGTTAAAAGCCCCTTGTCACTATTGAGGTTCCATATGTTGGACTGATTTATGCGTTTAATTTGCGTATATTGATATACTTGTCCAGCATAGATTTTAGTTTGTATGCAGTTGTATTTGTCAAAGATTCTCCGGAGAATTTTTAAAGTTTTAATGAAAAGTTTTAAAGTAGAGTACTAGTGTCATAGAGTGGGATTTATTGCATGGGTTATCGACAATATATTCAAGTTATCAGTCTATGCGACATATATAGATCAAATGTGATTGCTGATTGCGTATGTCATATCCTTCGCACAAAACATTACTCTGCAAGAAGTCTTTCCACGTTTATAGCTATAAACCTCTTTGTTGATGATTATATTTCTATCTTGAATAACATTTTCTTATTGAGAAAGTATTCAATATTTATTTAGCAATTAAACTTTGCTGTTTTTGAGAAAACATATATCAGACGCACGCGTTAAGTGACTCAGCCGTGCTATGATATTTAGCCGATTAACAGTAAGAAAAAAGTTCAAATTCGAAGAACAATGTTAAAAACTGTGCAATCGCTGCTGCCCTGCATGGATATATTTGACTTGTTTCAATTGCTGTGTTATCAAAGCTAACCTTGCTCGTAGGCTTCGGCGATTAGTCTCATAATGAAAGATAATGAACACAATATAATGCCTAATGCTAGCAAACTGGCAATATTATAAAAACAAATTGTTGAACATCAAATGTGCAATCCTATGAATATATTAAATGCCAAATAGAATACGCAGTACAAACTGTGTAATTCATAATATACCGCATACTTTCGTCGTTATTGTCATAAAACGTTTTTGAGGTGTTCAGTTTACTTAGCACACCAAGAAATGTGCTGAACATTACCATGGCTCAGTGGAATCAGGAATATTATTGATAAAATTGGAACTGCTCACAGTTTCGTATATCTTACCCGTTCCGTGGTTGCTCAAATTTGTTCTACATATTCACATTTTCACTCTAGCTTTTTTGTTTGACAATCATACACGATCCAACATCAAAATACATACTAACTATAATGAAATTATCTATATTTTTGAGACGTTATCTAGTAAATATGAGATGCGCTGATAATTAACGTTTACATTATGAAACTTTGCGTATGAATTTACCTTGCATGGGTCAGTGTTGACCGTGATACTGATAACTTGACTTGATGCAAAAATGAAGGCACGAAATCGCGATAAATATGATTGAAATGAAGAGGAAAGACATGTTAAGCATCTTTGTGTCTTGTGTGGGCCCATTCTTAGGATCCATGATGCTGGGGTGATTTCCAACCTCATCTGAAATTATGAAGATGCATGGATAAAAATAATGGTGTAGGAGCAGCAGAGATTTTAATATTATTCTTCGCGTTTTAATTTGACCAAGAAAATTAATCGCTAATATGATCCTTGCACTTCACGTTTAATATAATATAGCATGACTTATGATGAGATCTGTGCCGTTAGCTCGATAATGCACAGTCGTATCGCCTTTTGTAAGTTCACTAATATAAACAAACGCAAATGCCTCAGCCGCTGATTATTTTTGCAGAGAAAGTGAATCTCCTGACTTCCAGTGTTGAAGATAACGGAAAACACACATGTCGGCAATCAGCCAAGTGTTTTTGATCCTAGTTAGAATAAACGCAGCGGGCAGAGAATTTTTGCGCAGTTGTACCACTAATTTCATGTAGCGAGGACATAGAACTAAATTTATCAATTTAAATTTAATAGTATCCTGTAGCGTTCATCAAGAAACCTTCATGTATGTACGCTAACTCATACAGAAAGTCTTTATAGAAGTACGTTGAGAATGGCATCTACTGATAATTATTTGCTATTTGATTGATATGTATAATTATGCATGCGCAGTATGCATACGGAGACAGTTACGTACTACTTACTTACATAATACGGAGACAGTTACGTACTGCGAGAATATGGATATGTGTACTTAATAGATGTTGTCTTTTATTCAATAAGTGATGCTGAGTGTTCGCTTGTTTTAGTAGAAAAGAAACGTCTTTTATATATGCATTGGAATTTATTTCACGAGTTTCAAACAGATGCTCATGAATGATTTTTGGATCAGTGGAACGAACAGTTTGTGAATCCCACAACGCCATAGATATTCTACAAAAAGGTCGAACAAAGCAGATATTTAATGCTAGTTTTGTTCACGTTACATACTTAAAGTTATATGGGTGCAGCTTGCAGGTTGATAGATATTGTGTCAATATACTCTGTGTTGTAATATATATAATTAAAAAAGTTAATTTGAATTTTTTTTTCTTATAACTGAAGCTATTCAACTGTTCATATGTAATACATAGCTGCACTTTATCTCGACGAAATAGGTTTTACTCATTTGCTTTTGTCATTGTTTCTACTTTCTGCTTAGTTTTGCTCATTAGTTCTATAAAGCATAGTTCTGAGGCGAGAATTATATCATTGATGATTAATGATATTTTTGATTATAGAAAAATCATTTCGCAAGTTATGTCCTCTTAAAAATGACAGCCGTTATTGTTTGCTATGAGATGCCAACTTTCAATGATTAGGGACCTTTAAGAAAAGTGTCTTCTTTCAACGACTGAGATAACACAAGAATGCAGTTGCAGACACTTCACTAAATATTGGGGGGGGGGGGGGAGCGAAGCCAAGTTTTAAAGATATACTGTAGTATGGTAACGCAAAACTATGACAAAATTTGTTTTCGTTAATGTATATGCCTACTGTGCCATCTGAGTGTAAATATAATACCAGATTTCAAAATTTAATTTCGAGAGAATATACCAAATAAAAAATATTA
This sequence comes from Phenganax stokvisi, assembly GCA_025400075.2. Lineage (NCBI taxonomy): Eukaryota > Metazoa > Cnidaria > Anthozoa > Malacalcyonacea > Clavulariidae > Phenganax > Phenganax stokvisi. The sequence continues at coordinate 20,916 of JAODVQ020522857.1, forward strand.
CAGCCATTTAATGTAATTGCCATATTATTTGGGGGGGGGGTCAAGGTCCCCCTGCCCCCCCCCCAAGTGTCGGCCACTGCAAGAATGTCAAGACAAATTGTGGTCGACATGGGTCGTTGAATTGATTTGTAAGGCGACGAAAACTTGCAAAGGGTGCGAATGCAATTAAACAGTCTTTCTCGTCTGAAAAACGCAATGAGACTGATAAGTGATAACGACTGAGCACCTACTTATTGTAAGCTTTTCAAAATATTGGTCCAGTTGGTAGATTCCCGTTTGTTAAAGTTTGGTAATTTTCACGTTTCTGGTTGTCACGAACTCCACCTTTTTAAACTTCATTATATAATGAAGAGTATGCTTTGCGAGCAGAGTGTTTGCGAGTATTGCCTGTTCATTTTTAGATAGTCTGCTAGGTAATTCAAGAAGCAAAGTGCGGAATAAACATGAACAGACGGTCATAGTTTTGATAAGGTAATCCTTGAATTACTTCCTTGTCCAATATTTTACTATAGCAACATTGCATGTACAATATTGATTTTTTTTGTAATTGATGTGCATCTAGTAGTTTTGAGTCGATCGGTAGGAAAAAGAATGTAATTATTTGTTGTCGCTTCATTTGAGGGCATATACAAAGACTATAAGAAAACTATTTATAATCTTACCTTTAAAACTGTCTCCATATTACTTATAAACTATATCTCTATATTGTAAGAACATAGCTATACTGCATGCATGTCGGCACAAGCCACTTTCTTTGAACGTTTTTAGTTGAGGCCGCGACCGCATTATCTGTATAAAGTGACATCATGACAGAACATATAGAGTTTTCTTTGCTGTGGTATTAGAAAAAAGCTCAAGTGCAGCAAGTGAATTAAGCCAGGATAGGTAAGCCATGCATGCAACAAAAAACTTTGCAGGAACTTAAGACTTTATAAAGCCCAGATCTATAATATATATAGCTACTCGCAGGTGTCGGCGAGTCCATTGCGTGTGATAACTGCACGGTAAATGCAATGATACGAACGATTTTCTGCTTCAGTATAATCAAGGAAAAAAACTTGGGATTGTCTCTGCCGGTTCATATGAAACCAGTTTTTATAGTCTGAACTTCATATCTACCGCAGCAAATCGTCGTCAACGTTCTTCCTATAGCTGTCAAGTTTTAACGACAATGAAGAAGAAATGACTTTGCACGAACAAACAAATATTTTTCCAATTCTGTAAGATCAGGAACAATGAAACATGGACGAGATCACTGTTCATATATTGAGCTGTGTATAACAGAGTATTTACGAAGCAGATATTTTGATGTTCGTTTTTTTTCTCAGGCATGTGTAGCTTTTTATCTGTCCAGTCTAATGCTGTAGTGCAAATGGTCTGTCTAAGCTGATTGGCATTAAACATTGGGTCTGACAACTGAAAAGTATATAATTGGGACCTATTTTTGCGTGCTGAACATGTTTGCAAGATGTGTTCACTTGGCAAGCTGTTATCTTCACAGCATATCTGCTGTCTTGTTGCTGTTGTTCGCTTGTCGTCCTAATGACAGGCATTGCATGGAATAACTTATATTTTACGCCGTACTAGTCTTCATTTACTAGAAAAACACTGTCTTTCATATCTGCGCAGTCAAATGCATTATAATATACGTAGCTCGCGGTTACTATTGACAAGTTAGTTGATGAAGCAAACGTCCTTGCTTTGCAGAGATGTAACATTATAACGAAAATATCTTGCTCAAAACAGAAATAATGTGTGTTTGAGTAGTTTGCACAAAAGTAGAGTATTTATAGTATAGCATTTAAATTGAGCTTCCGCAAACCTAATCAAATCAGTACATTACCAATGCCGGCCATGTGTTCCGGCGTACGGGCCGTTAATTCCCAAGCGATTCAAATCTTCTACGTATCACTATGCGCGAGGTATTTTGTACTTTTTTTCTGGTAAATGAAACTGATGATGACGCTTTTTTCGTTTTTTGTCATTTCTTTTGGCTTCTGTTTTAACTTCAAGTGATATAGTTTTCTGAAAAACACACTTTTTCGAACCATCTGTCATATCCCAGAAGTAACCGACTATTTCATTGGCGCGAAACGCGCTATCTTATATCAATAATCTGGCTGGTTACCCGTTGAGATCCTCTGCCATGACGTAGGAAATTGTCAGCAGTAGGTGCATTTTAAATAATTTGCATGGGCCATGTTCATGCGAGAGCTAAACTTCACGCTCACATTATCAGGCATAGGGTGTAAATTAGACTGCCGCATGGCCTAACTTATAAAAGACAAGGATATACGTACAATTGAAGTTTATAATTACTTCAAGTGAACAGTAACGTAATCAAGAATCTCATTTATTCTTAATTAAATGCAAATCATCCATGAAAATCGCAAGTGTAATTAAAGAACAGGTAATTAAAAAAGAGAAAAAAAATTGTCTTTAACTGCCAAAGATTGAAATTGATTCATGTGGAAACGAGTTCCTGTTTATAAAGGCAACAATATCCGAAAACAATTTATAGACTGTCAATAAGCTAAAGTGATGCAAATAAATATGGATATTATATAAAATATAGAGTACGATTCTTATTTTGAGGTATATGATTTATATTTTATGTCTTTATTTGAATTTTTCCATGTCAGTCACTGTATTTTAGTACTGAAGAATGCTCATTGTAGATGAGTTGGAATTTACTTTCAACATAATATTTTGAGAAGTTAAGGATCCGCTCACACGTGTGATTTTTGTTGCGATTTTTCTCGTGCTGAGCGATGTGAGAGAGTGGCTATCTGGTAAATATACTTTATCCAACAATTTTGCCAGTGCACTCGTCAGTCAACTTACTCAATCCCAATTGCTAAGAGCAGAAATATCGCCGCAAAAAATTGCTTGTGTCAACGGGCACAGGGTGCACGATTATTGGACTTACTCGCTTTCTCGCTCTTATTCACTTTGGTGCTTGCATAGTATATATTACTAGTTCTACCGGCACAGTCATTTGATGATTATATTCTTTAAGCTAAATTATACAGTATAAAAGCCCGTGTCTAAGGCTTTTACTTATAGACTTGTAATTCTTTTTTATGTTTACTATGAAATGTTAAATATATTTCTACTTGATGATGTATTCAATTCGTTGTACTTTGAAACTAATATTCAGCATGCTGTGTATGCCCGCAAGTGCATGCTTTCGCTTTAGGCCTATGCTAATTCTTTGACCAATGGCAGCCGAACATTAATTGAGGAAAAGGAACGTGAAACCAGAATGTTGTTTGCGGTTTGCTTCGACAAATATATATATAATATTATTAAGAATTACAAATCATTTTGAATATTGTTCGCTACACGGTGTTTCACGCTCCT
>JAODVQ020522960.1:0-10899 GCA_025400075.2 Phenganax stokvisi
TGAGTGAGATATGGAAGGCTGGATCCCTAGGACATGGCACTGTTGTACCAGGACATTTGATCTGGTCCTCTACTCTCGAGGTATAATTAGTAACTAGCGTAAAAATACATTCTTTCATGCTGACACTAGATATAAGTGCAAAAGATATTCTCAGACAAAATGGATTTCACACATGGACTCATCTTCTAGAGGAGTTCATAAACACAGAGTTTGGTATATATACTAAGACACCAGGCCGCTACAGGCGATCTGTTCAGTTCACATGGCCACACAATGGCATAAAACTGTCAGTCGATCTGTTACCAAGTCCTTACTGGGAAACACCACGAGAATTTTATTTATTTCTGAGAAGTATCCCTGGAGATAGACGAAGCATGTGAGATACTCAAGTACTATGACAAAGACATGATGTTTTTACCCTTTATAGGTTTACAGTCTGTGCTTCAAAATGGCAAATACAACATTTTCAAAAAGTTGATAACAAGGTAAGTAGAGCCATTTAAATGTCATGATGTTCATTATAGTGTTAGGCCAAAGAGTACATTCGAAGAGCAAAGGCATGGAGAAACAAAGTGTGGGAGTCAGGGAAACCAGGGAAACCATCTTCATACCTGATGTCTCTACTAGTTCTGAGGGCCTATGAGAGAGCCAATCGTTATGTGGGAGCTGGAGACAAAGAGTAAGTTCTTTTACTCACAAGCTCTGCCATTGTATGTATAAATAATTCAATAGTGTTACAAGGGAGCTCATCTCATTGGTAAAGCAATATCCTATTGAGTAAGTAAGAATGTGGTCTATCGTAAATTATATGTAAAAGGTTGATATTTTAACAGTGTGTATTGGGAAGAAGAGAATTACAGACTGGCAAACTACCATGATCTTGTGCCAGCTTGTCCTTGTGTTATTGATCCTGCTAATCCAGCTAATAATGTGTGGGAGGGTGGATTCAATGGAGATCCTAGTGACATGCTAATCAGAAACATTGGATCTATTGATCTATCAGTGACAGTTTGAATTGGCTATCATCTTGTTCCATGACTTGATTGTTTAGATAGTTAGATAGAAAAATTCATATCATAGTTAAGCAAGATAATATGACGAACACTTAGCGTGACCATTGGCGACATAAAAATAGTATAATATAATAGAAGCAGAATAATGAATACATAGGCAGTTCAATTTGGGACAGTGGTCTATATAGTAAATAAAGGTTCCTGATTGTAGTTCCCTTATTAAGCCATCATGAGCTGTAAGCTGCTAATTCACACCTAATGTAATAATCTCAGTAAGTATATACTTAGTTGACTTTGTTATGTGTAATACATGTAAAGTTTACTATGAGGCCAATATTTGGTGCTACAATGAGAGGAATTAGTTATCTTCAGCCACAATAAAAAGTTAACATGATATCAGGCTCATAATATTGTGTGCTTCATCCAGATGAGAACCTGTCCCAGTGAGATGTTTGTAAAAATTCCTGTTCAATATTAGCAACAAAAACCTCATTTAAATTTTTGATATGCAATGTGGGAATGTAAACTGTTCTTGAAATTGAGGAAGTAACAATAAATTCCAGCATTACATGTGAGGAAAAGAAACAATGATTGTATTGTGTGCACACCTGCATTGTGGAATCCAAGATATTTCAGTAATAATAGTGTTGTCATAGTGCATGTGTTTAGTATTATCTCTGGACATTTCTGAGAAGTCCTATATGTACATCTAGAGCTGTACTCAAGAGTTGCCATTGCCAGATTCCCAGTACAGCAGCTTCAAACTCCATTTACACAGAAAAAAGAATTTCCCCCCATGAATATTTGGTCCACAGTCATTACAAACCATAGTACATACCTAGCTACTTAGAATTCAGTAGGCTGGCTTGATTCCTGCCACCAGTTGTTCCATGAACCTACCACACCCAAGGCAGGGAAATACCCCGGGATTGTCCCGGAACGGATGCAATGTACTGTTACACAACACAAAATAGTGCTTAAATATTGAAGTGTTGAACTAAAACGGCATATTTGTGAGGTGTGCCGGAGTCATTCTACCCTATATAGGACCAGACTTATATTGCAAAAAGCTAGAAATCTACTAACAATTACCCTGCTCTGAACTTCTGGAATTTTTCAAAAAGACAATGGATCAGGTTTATGTGTACTTTATAACTACACCTTTACTTCTTTAAAGCAGGCGATCTCAAAGCTAAGGCAGCAGTTGAGTTTATAGTTAAGAGAATAGAGGTAAGTAGCTCTACAATTCACTCCATTACTGCAAGCTACAAATAATGCCATAGACTCGATTCAACAAGTTCAATGTGAGTGAGATATTGAAGGCTGGATCCCTAGGGCATGGTACTTTTGTACCAGGACACTATGATATTGATCTGGTCCTCTACTCTCGAGGTATAATACAATCAACAAACTGTAATATATCTTCTCATGTTGGCACTAGATATAAGCGCAGGAGAAGCTCTGAGCCAAAATGGATTTCACAAATGGACACATCTTCTCAAACAGTTCATACAGAATTTGGTATAACAACTAAAACACCAGGCTATAACAATCGATCTGTCCAGTTTGATTGTTCCTATGAAGGTGTAAATCTGTCAGTCGATCTGTTAGTAAGTCCTTACTGGGACAAACCACAAGACTTTTACTCATTTTTAAGACGTATCCCAACAGATAAGCGCAGTATGTGAGATACTCAAGTTGTTGTCACTGATATCAAATCTTATACTATAATTATAGGTTTACTGTTTGTGCTTCAAAATAACATTTTCGCCAAGTTGATAGTCAAGTACGTATTACAATTAACTTGATTAGCTATAGCTTCAATAGTATACACAGCATAAGATTTATTTTTATTAAAGGCCAAAGAGTACATTCGAAGAGCAAAGGCATGGAGGAACAAACTGTGGGACTCTAATAGATCAGGGAGACCATCATCATACTTGATGTCTCTACTAGTTCTTAGGGCTTATGAGAGGGCCAATCGTTATGCAGGAGCTAGAGACAGAGAGTAAGCTTCTACAAATCCTTGCCAAACTTATCAATCATTATTTTCATAGTGTTACAAAGGAACTCATTTCCATAGTTACAGGAGGAGTCATCGAGTAAGTCACTTAATCTTTTGTGTGGAGTATTTAAAATGTCACTTTAAACAGTCTGTATTGGGAGGGAGACAATTACAGACTGGCAAACTACCGTGATCTGGTGGTGCCAGTTTGTCCTCGTGTTATTGATCCTGCTAATCCAGCCAACAATGTGTGGGAGAGTGGAATCAATGGGGATTCTACTATGCTGATCAGAAACATTGGATCTATTGATCTATCAGTGGCAGTTTGAAATGGCCACTGTCTTACTCCATGACTTGACTGTTATATAAAATAATAATTTTAAAATGATTTTATAGAAAAGTCATAATTATCATTGTATGCCAAGCACAATAATTAAGAGGTTTGATTTGGGGACAGTGGCCTATTAGATAAAGTATCCTGATTGTAGTTCCATTACGAAGCAATATAAACGGCAAATTTAATTCTCACTAAAGAAATCAACAGAATTCCAGCGATGCAAAAGGAATTCATACCCCTTTTATAAGAATTATAAGAGTAGGAGAATAGTGATATGTAGCTATTGGTGTAGACTTCCATCGTGGAATATCGCAGACACTCTAGTAGTAATACAGTATAAATTGACTGTATCTAGGTGTTTCTCTGACATTCGGGGGTACATTATAGTGGTGCAACTCATTTAGAGTTGTCACGGTTCCAGGACTAATGTCATACACGACATCCATTCATACGTACATAAAATACATCTGCTGATGGTGTATACTGAGTATATACCCATACCATGTTATGTGTAGTGCTTTACAAGGAATAATAAATTATTGTAATAATGTTAGTGATTTGACAAAACACAGGGTTGCTGAGTTGACACTTGGTCATTATACCCACTGCACCCACAAGATGGAAAATTCCCTGGAGAACTGGTGCTTTACATTCCTGTGTGCAAGGAATTACTAAGTCATGCTGTAGCACGGAAAACACCCAGATTGGTGTTCCAAATTTATGAATTTGCTTAAGTCATTGCTAAGCTTGTCATTGTTCATTTATATATTCACCTCAAAACACTACATTAGATAGCATCAAGCATTACGTGTATGTAATGTTGATGACTGGAATGTAGGGGAATACCCAGGGAAAATGATGTATGTTTACTATAAAGACTCAGCTATTACAGTGCCAAAACACTTAGCTGACTGGATATCATGGACAGCGATAGCAGTGAGAGTAGTGATAGCAGTGATTTAAGTCTTTCTCCTACTGTCAGGGAAGCTAAGAAGGCTGTCAATGAGATATGCAGCCACATCAGGGTAAGTTGATCACTGAAAAAGTAGATTCAGACACTAGCCATACTAACACTGAAGGTAACTGTGCTCTTGGTCACTTCAGCAGAAACATGTTTAGTTAGTGTAGCAAATAATGCTAGAAGCAGATGTGAAGCATAATAATTACAACTTGGCTTATTCAGCTGTACATTATACACCCCAAGCTACTAACTCTAACAGTTAACCAATATTTCACTGACTTTTAAGATTTATATAGATTTGTTGCATAGGACATTGAGACAGATCATAATACAGCCACACGAGGATGCTCAGGTGTTAGTATGGTATTAGCACAACTTCTTTCCTTTTATAGGAAGAGTTCAAGGAGTTTAACATCCATAATATTGTCAAGGGAGGATCTCTTGGAAGTGGAACAGTGGTACCTGGACACTATGACATTGATCTTGTTGTTTACTCTAAAAGTAAGTGGCTATATTTTGAAATATTTTGCTAGGTATGAATGATAATATGTAAATTTAGGTTTCACTGGACAGGAAGTAATCCCTCCAGACCTGTACAAACCATGGCTATTAAAGCTGAAACAGTTCATAGAGAGGCTTCCTGGAGTAGAAATAAAAGAGAGTGGTGAAAATTCTGCAAAATATGTGATCAAATTTTCCTATAAAATTCAAAGTGTTTCTATTGATGTTGATCTGTTAGTAAGCCCTCACTGGGATAAGCCAAGCCAATTCTATGAATTCTTGAAAGAGACAAAACGGAAGAACAAGAGGAAAAAGAAAAAAAGAGAAAAGATAGATCTACTGGAGTAAGTTAACTCCTAGGTTAAGATATTAATTTAGAAAAGCTTACTTTTTCTTTAGTTACAGTGTTTGTGTTTCAAGGTGGCAGCAGTCATTTCTCAGAAAAAGAGCTCAAGTTTAGTATAATATCTGGTTTTATTGTCTTCTATATACCTTTCAACCCTGATTGATAGGTTGTAAAAGAGTATGTTCGTACGGCTAAAGCCTGGAGAAATGAGGTGTGGAAAGATGACATGGAGGGAAAGCCTAAATCTTATTTGATGCAATTATTAGTGATAAAGGCACATCAATGTGCTTGTATTCGTCGCCATGACAGTCAACGAGAAGGAGCAGCGAAGTCACTGATTTTGGTACACTTGATTATTCATTAATGTAATATTAATTTATACAGGGTTACTGAAGCTCTGAAAAAACTTGTTAAGAAAGACAAATTGAAGTAAGTAGTAATTACAATGCATTGTTTTTGAGACTTCACTAATGCCAACAGTGTCTATTGGGCTGACAGACCTAGCCATTTTTATCGTAGACGTGATTATGTAACTCTTCTACCAAAACGACCACGAGTCATTGACCCAGCAAACCCATCAAACAATTTGTGGGAAACTGGTTTCCATTCAGGAGGTCCGTCCCAGCTTATTGACAACATTGACACCATAGATCTTAGTAAACATGTAGAGTAGATTTCTTGTGTGACCTATTGATTTTTAACACTTTATGCGTCATCGAGCGATGTGGAAAGACCTGTGATATATACGAATAATCAGTGTAGAGTGAGGCTGTCTGAGAGAGCTTGCCAGGAGCTGGAAAGTTTGCATAAATGCACGAACATTCGGTTGCAATGCCTGTAGGAGCACATTGTGCAAGAAGTAAAATGGCCAGCAGTTTGTACGTACTAGTAGATATGTGGGTAACTTGCAGATTATCGCACCGGAGCACTATCAGCTGACACCTCTCTCATTACCTGAACATGTTCACCTGGTAAGTCGTTGACAGAGTTTCCAGAGCAAAAACACCATCGTAGAGGTAGCCAAAGCCATGACAGACAAACTGACAGACACACAGACACACAGACACACAGACACAACAGCACTACAGCAACTCTCGCAGTGTATGTGTGCCGAGGGTTAATTGGCACATACGTAGCAGTGTTGTAGCACTCTACCTAAACAAAAAATGTTTGTTTATGATTCTTGCAGCTTCCTCTATCATTTTGTATCCAAGTATTTAATAATTTTCAGCTAAAAACATATTATGTATGTATATCTGAAATAAGCACAAGCATAGAATTTACATTGCATATTACTGTAACAAAACAGGTCAATCGTCCCCAAATAACATTATCGTTAAGAGATTATAGGTGTTGACACTCCATTGTGATGTGTTGAAGAGGTTACAACACAGAATTATTATTGTTCATGAACATCAGTGAAAAATTGTAACATTACAGTCAAGAAATAAATAAAAGTTAAAAGAAAGTTATTATTGATATAAAGCAGCAAAGTTCAATCTGCAAGTAAAATATCAATGTTACAAAGTTTATACACAGCACTATTATAGTGACATTAATTTGTACACAAAGATGCACGCAACATGATTATACAAGTTTACTGCTGTGGCTATAATATAGTTGATTCAGGGAGATCGCAAAACACAAAGACATGCCATTACTAGCCTAGTAAAAGTAGTTTACAATGCCCTTCATGGAATAATTTGCATTCCCATTCTTTAGTCTCGTGGGCCAGACTTTCTCAGGATGAAGAACGTCTGGTACTGTAACACTTGCATAGTAGGGTTGTGAGTGGACCACGTCTTAACTTTAGGTTTGTGTAAAACCATGAGGGCCTGCTCTATGACCCACCCATCTGAATTGTATGCAGGGCCAACACCCACTTCAGCCACTTGTGTTGGTTTCCTCAAATACATGTTGGGTAATCTGCACAACTTCACTATGTATGCATGTGTCCCCAGGTGCTCTTCCCCTTGCTTTAGGATCTAGCTCACGAGACGAGTCTGTTCTAGTTATTCAATGCATGAGTCTCTCCATTGTGTGTAATAGAAATAAATACGTACGGCAACCGACCAATTTCAAACACAATTGTTTACTCACCTTTCCAGTTTATTTCTCTGTTCATTCAGGTCTTGTTCTATATCACTATTGACATTCCTCAGCTTGGCAAGAACTCTTCTAGTCAATAGAGAAATAGCATTTAGTGTGGTTGGTACAATACACAATGATCATGGATTGTTTTGTAAGGATAAGAACTCCATGTACAAGTGACAAGTACACGTGCGCACCGAGAGTCGCTCATTAGAGAAAGCCAATACACAAAAACAGTAACATTATACATTTCTTCTCTATTTGTGCATGCGTAAACAAGCACACTATTATTAGCAACACACACAAATAGTTTTTATCAAACTGTTCCACTGTAATAATAATACTCCAACATATCATAACATACATCATACAAATGTATGTACCTCTGAATTTCAAAGCTAGTATTATCATCAGTTGATTCCATCCCTCCACTGGCATTGACTGATGGTTTTTGAGAAGATTGCTGACTCATAACCATCATTATCTTCTGACTGAGAGAAGAGATCCTCTGCTGGAAGTTGGCCTCCCACTGTATACAAAATACGTATAACATGTACTACCATGGGAAATACTTTTTTCAGTGCTAATATTTCACAAGCTAAATGTGAACCACATCCTTGTGGTAACAACATATGTACTGTAGGAAGAACACCTTATCATTTTGGTGTGTTTAGTTTTTACCATCAGTGTGAGTGGTCAAATAATGTCAATGGTGAATGTGATAGGCTATGAGAAAACGACCCTTATTACGCATCTACATGAAATTGACATTTTTATTAATAAGAGCTACTTGTTCTATAGTTTGCCATTTGTTTGACGCAAATAGCATATTTTATGAATGTTAAACATATGTACGTAGCATGTACATAATCGCATAACAAGGGGTGTTTTCTCATAGCCTGTCACAAATTCCGTGATCTCATAAGGATTTATTAGATATCAAGTGATTTGAAGTGGAACTCTCACTCCCACTATAAATCAATTCAACTTTAACACAGAATAACATTACAGTATAAATTGCTTGCATTTTACAATACTGCATACAGTTGTAATACATTAGACAAACATACAATATTTTGTGCTTGAAGGTGTTGTCCACACTCCTGAGTGTGTTGGGTCATCTTCATAGCCACTACCTCAATATCCTTTCTCACTGGTATCAACCTCCTGCCATAATACCATCACAATACATGTACCTCAAAATGTAATGTGTATACGTATAAACAGTTAAAACTGTGTGAATGTAATACAAGTATATACATATGTAAAGCATGTATGTACACACATATTATACATATGCAAACAACCCTGGGTGTTAGGCCATGCCTACAATGCCATAACACAAGAATACCACAGTTCTACCTAAGCCAACTGCCCACACCTGTGATATCCTGAGTATAGCAAAGGACGCTAGCATGCTTGGGACTCTGTAAAAATGTATGCATACAGTATATATAGACATATGTATGTACATCACAATGGTTAGACACGACATTGGGCCCTGCAGTATACGATGGTTACACATTAAAAACTTGAAAATAGAGTGAGCCAATACTCTCTTTACCCCAATGTATATATCAGAGAAAGCAATTTACCAGGCATGCTCCCTCTAATAAACACTGGGTATATATTTTTATGTTATGAAAGATTAAATACGTAGCGCATATTAAATTCTACATAACTTACGTGAACCAGTCTCCGAGTTTGGAATAGACCTGTTCCCGGCCAGTAAGATAGCCTACCACCCTCTCCTGTGCCTCCAATAGCTTCTGATGCAACTTTATTCTAGTAAAACAATCAGTTACAATATACAAAAAATAATTATTATTGTATACAATTAGAAAAGGTAAAATTATTACTAAGCTGGGGCAACATTAAACGTGTAAAAAATTTTGTCAGAACAAACTAATTGAGAATACAGAATAACATCATTGCAAGCAACAGGGACATGTCCGCTCATCCAAAAAGTCCTACAACGTTAAGTCCTATGATGTTGCATTTAAGCTTGCAGAAGTGGAGAATTACAAAAAAGCGACAGACAGAGCTGGAACACAACCCAGTAATATAACTATATTGTCTCCACCTTCGAATAGACACCACCACTAAATAGTCGCCACGGCATGAAATACAGTATTATTTATTATTATTTGTACATTATGTGTATAATAGAGAGAATCAGGTACACATTACTTTTTTTCTTACTTTGCAAACTCATGAACTTTCTGCTCATGGCTGGTCATATCTGAAAAAGAAAAAAAAAAACTTGATACCAACCAAACACGGACTGCTAAAACTTGTATTCTTAATGCATAAATAGATAGTACTTGCTTTTGTGTTTCTTTTCTTTGAGAAATGTCTTGTAGTTGCTGTCCACAGAGCGAACAAGGAAATGAAGTGTCTCCACACTATCATGATAGAATACACAAACAATAACACTACTGTATGTGCCTAAAGTCAATCAATAGTGTAAAAGTGAAAAAGTAACGCAAAAAATTGTGTACAAGTCAGGCATGTTTTAATAAAAAGGTAAATCTATACATATGACACAAGCGTTGGTTTTGAGAGCATAGTGGTTTTGATGTGTAGGTTCCCCATGTAATGTAATCCATCACAAATATTTATGATGCTGGTTAACTAGTTAGAAGGAATGGTTATTACTGTACTACCTGCGATTGAAGAGTTCACTGCAATACTTGGAATCCCAGGACGTCTTTTCCCCAATCTCACCCTTCAGTTGAGTAATCTTATCTCTCATACTAGTAGGAGCCTCAGTAAACTATGAAAAAAATCACCACCGCAGTGTATAAACACTATTCCATACTACTGTATATTAATTGTAGCTATACGTAACAACAATTAAGCTACAACAATGTGTAAAGTGAAAGGCAAGATAGCAAGTAACAAGGTTTTCGAATATACGTAACACTAAATACTTGTCAGAGACTCAACAATGCATTGTACAGTACACATTATAACACTGTGCGAAGTGCTGAAAACACAACATATTCAGACACTATGAGGCGAAGATAAAACTTGACACACAAAATCCATTATCACACAACATGTGCAGCAATTTCCCTTGCAGCATAGCGGCAAGTCCTATCACATTACCTCAAAAAGGCTCTTTTCTTTTGCAGTGATGTCTCCATTCAACAGCTGTATATCTTCCTGGAACTCTGCAGTAGTGACAATTTACGTATATTACTCAACAAACACATTCAGAACTGTATTGTAAATCACGCAGTACTCACTATGGTCAGTGACCCTATCTGCTGCTTCAACTACTTCCTTCAAATTCTTGATTCTGAGGAGAAAACAAACATTGTTGGTTTTAACACAGTACAAAAGTAGTATTCTTAGATAATGTCGGATAATGTAAAATATTATGAGAGAGAGAGAGAGTGATACTATATGTATGTCCCTTATTCAGACGTTAAACTTTCCCTTATTTCATGTAGCATGTAAGTATATTATAATAAGTATCCATGCAGTATGTATAATGTACGTATCATGATATTAGTGTATATACATTATAATGAACCACGTATATATATATATGTATATAGTATTGTTGTGAGACTTACCCATTTATTTGACTGCTGAGGACACGGCAGATGGCTTCGTTCACTTGCTGTAGTGACTGTA
>JAODVQ020523060.1:0-49912 GCA_025400075.2 Phenganax stokvisi
CACTGACCAGCCCGCACCAGACGCCCTCAAACCCACTCGCTTCTCAGAAGAGGCTTCATTCACTCTGACCCGCACGGCGCCCCTCGACGCCGCCCTGACGGTCAATCTGGAGGTGACTGCGTCTCGATACACGGCGTACGCCAGTGTTCTGGGTACGAAGACCGTCGAGTTCGAAGCGAACGCGGCGTCCGTGGCTTACTCCGTGTCCACCTTCGACAACCTGGGCTTCCAGGAAGTGGCGGGCACGTCCGACCCGTCCCAGTACGTCGAGGTCGAGGTGACGGCGAGTACGGGCGACACCTACGACGTGGGGGAGAACTCCGTGGCATCCGTCCTGGTGACCGACAACGAAGAGGTCGTCGAGTTTTCGCTCGTCGTTCCCGATGGCGGTTTCAGAGTCGCTGAAGGCGCGGGCACGCTCTCCTTCTCGATCAGCGCCACTACGCTGACCGCGGGTTCGCCGACCGACAACAACTACCGGATCTCCGTGGTCAGCGAGGAGCGTACCGCTGATTCGGCCTACTCCGGATTCGACTTCCAACCGGTCAGCGAGGTCGTCTCCTTCGGGACGACGGGATGGACCACGGTGACGGTCGACGAGGAGACGCGCTACACGAAGAGTTCGACTCTCAACGTCACGATTTACGACGACCGGATCGCGGAAGGCGCCGAGTCGTTTCACCTTGACCTGAGACGCAGCATCGGCACCGTCGGGAACGCGCCTTTCGGCGTCAAGACCTCCGAGGTGACGATTCTCGACGACGACACCGCGGGCGTGACCGTGTCGCCGACGTCGATGGCGGTCGCCGAGGACTCGATGGAGACGTACACGGTCGTGCTCACCTCGGAGCCGGAGTTCGAGGACGTGGTCGTGACGGTGTCGTTGCCGTCCGGCACCGACCTTTCGACGGACAGCGCGGAACTCACCTTCACGCCGGACAACTGGGAAACGGAACAGACCGTGACGGTGACGGCCGCGGACGATGACGACGCGGTGGCGGACGCGAAGGTCACGATCGGCCACAGCGCCGCTGGGGGAGGCTACGGTTCCGTTTCGGTCGACAGCGTCGAGGTGACGATCACGGAGAACGACACGGCGGGCCTGGAGGTGCTGCCGACTTCGCTGTCGGTGACGGAGAACTCGACGGCCGACTACACGGTCCGGCTGACGTCGGAGCCGACGGCGCAGGTCGAGGTGACGATCTCGGTGCCGACGAACACGGACGTTTCCGCCAACAAGACGGCGCTCACGTTCACCGCCCGGAACTGGAGTACCAAACAGACGGTCACGGTGACCGCGGCGGACGATGCGGACGCCGTCGCGGACGCGGCGGTGACGATCAGCCACAGCGTCTCGGGAGGCGACTACGGCTCCCTGTCGGTCGACTCGGTGACGGTGACGATCAAGGAGAACGACACCGCCGGCGTTACGGTCTCTCCCACCACGCTGTCGGTGACCGAGGGTCTGAGCGCGGCCTACACGGTCGAACTGACTTCACAGCCTTCAGGCGACGTGACGCTGACGGTGACGGTGCCCACGGACAAGGGCGTGACGGCGAACATTCCGTCCCTGACGTTCACGTCGCTGAACTGGAGCGCGAAGCAGACGGTCACGGTCACCGCCGATGACGACGACGACGCGGTCGTCGAAAGCGCGGTGACGATCAGCCACAGCGCGTCGGGCGGCGGCTACGGCTCGGTCTCGGTGGATTCGGTGACCGTGAACATCACGGAGACCGACACCGCGGGGGTTCTGCTGTCCGCCCGGGCCCTGACCGTGGCCGAGGGCGCGATGGACAGCTACACGGTCCGGCTGACGTCGGAGCCCACGGCCAGCGTGGTGATCACCGTGACCGAGCCGACGGGCGGAGCGGTGACGGTGGACAAGGCCTCGCTCACCTTCTCGACGGCGAACTGGCGGACCGCCCAGAGGGTGACGGTCACGGCGACGGAGGACGATGACGCGACGATGGGAGCGGCGATGTCGATCACGCACAGCGCCGCGGGCGGCGGCTACGACTCCGTGTCGGCGGCCAGCGTCAGCGTCACGGTAACGGAGGACGAGACGGTGGGCGTCTCTGTCTCCCCGACGGGTCTGACGATTGTCGAGGGCGCCACGAACACCTACCTCGTCAGGCTCATGTCCAGGCCGACGGCAGACGTGACGGTGTCCATCTCGGTGCCCAGCGGCACGGACGTGTCGGCCAACAAGACCTCTCTCATGTTCACGACGGCGACCTGGAACACGCCGCAGAACGTGACCGTCACCGCGGCTCAGGACACGGACATCACGACCGATGCCGCGGTGACGATCGCGCACGGCGCCGCGGGCGGCGACTACGACATGGTGTCCGTACCCAGCGTGGAGGTCGACGTCGTCGAGGACGACCGCAAGGCGTCGGTGTCGGCCGACCAGGAAAGCGTGACCGAAGGTGGTGACGCGGACTTCACGGTTTCGCTCGCCGGGGGTGCTGCGCTGGCGCCGATGACCGTAAGTTACTCGGTGTCGGGCACGGCGGCTTCGGCCGTTGACTACACGGCGCCGTCCGGCACGGTATGGATCGATGCTCAGGAAGACGATGCGACCTTCACGATCGAGACGAAGTCCGACGATGTGCTGGAGGCGGCCGAGACGCTTGTCGTGACTCTGACCGGCGTCACGCCGGTCCAGGGAACGGCGACCGTGAACACGACCCCGGCGACGACCGCGATCACGGATCCCGGCATGGTGACGGTATCTGTCGGTCCGGCGACCGCTTCGGAAGGCGACGCGTTGAAGTTCCCCGTCACCTTGTCGGGCATGGTGTCGTCGGACGTTGTAGTGGCCTGCAGCACTTCGTCCGGCAGCGCCGAGTCGGGCGCCGACTTCACGACCATGACTGACGCGGCGTTGACGATCGCGGCCGGCGGTACGGCCGGCTTCCTGACCGTGTCGACCGCCGAGGATGTTCTCGCCGAGGGAGACGAGACGTTCGAGATGACGATCTCTTCCACGACCCTGCCCGCGGGCGTGAGGTTCGGCGTCACGACGGCGGTCGGCACGATAGAGGACGACGACGAGTTGGCGGTCTCGGTGGCGGCGACGCCGCCGATCCTGTACGAGGGGCAGGCGGCGATGTTCACCGTGTCGCTCGGCGGCGGCGCGAGCACCGCGGATGTGATCGTGAGCTACTCCGTCGCCGGCACCGCGAGCAGGGGAAGCGACTACGTGGCGCCGCCCGGGAGCCTGACGATCGGGCCGGGCCTCGGTTCGGCGACGATCAGCATCGCGACCATTTCGGACGATGGCCCGGAGGGCGACGAAACACTGACTGTGATCCTGGATGAAGCCACGACCGCCAAGGGCGAGGCGGATGTGGATACGGCTCCCGCGGTGGCGACGATCAGAGACCGTTCGGCGGGAGCCGGCGGGAGCGCGGAGCAGATCCTTCTCAGCGCTTCGCCGTCGATCGTGGCCGAGGACGGAGGCGCCCGGACGGTCGAGGTGACCGCCACCCTCGACGGTGAGCGGCGGGTGACGCCGATCAGCGTAACGGTGACGGTGACCGGGGGAACGGCGACCCGGCACCAGGACTTCAAGCGCGTCGCGCCCTTTGACGTGACGATTCCGGCGGGGACGCCAAGCGGCAGGGCGAGTTTCGTACTGACGCCGATAGCCGACTCCACGAGGGAATCGAGCGAGACGGTCCTGCTGTCGGGAGTCGCCGATACGCCGGATCTGCTGGTGACCGGCGCCGAAGTCGTGATCGTCGACTCGGCGCGCGACCCCGATACCGATACCGATACCGATCCGGAGCCCGACCCGGACTCCGACCCCGACCCCGACCCGGACACCGACTCCGATCCCGACCCCGACCCGGACACCGACTCCGATCCCGACTCCGACCCCGATCCCGACCCCGATCCGGTCGTCCCCCGCGAAGTCGTGCTGACGCTCGAACCCCGGCAGGTCCCGGAGGGGAGTGGCCCAACCGCGGTCACGGTGACGGCGGGGTTCTCCGGCGGAGCGCGCAGAGAGGACACGGTGGTTCAGATCAAGGTTGCCGGCGGCGGCGGATCCACCGCCGTCGACTTCGCTTCAGTCGATCCTTTCGAGATCACGATTCCGGCCGGGACGGCGAGCGGATCGGCGCGTTTCGTGCTGAGACCGGAAGACGACCGCGTGGACGAGCAGGACGAGCGCATCCAGGTCTCGGGCGTTTCGAGCCTGCCGGTCGTTCCCGCTACGCTGCTGCTCGAGGACGACGACGAGGCATCCAAGTCGATCGCCCTTGTCGTCGCGCCCGAAGTCATTCCGGAGGGCGGCGGCCCGGTCGTGGTTGACGTCATCGCCTCGTTTGACGTCTCGGCCCGCCCGGTCGTAACGCCCGTCGCGATCGCCTTGTCAAACAGCGGCGAGCCGGGGGCGGTCGACTATCGCGCGGTCGAGTCCTTCGAACTGAAGATCCCCCCGGGCGCGCAGCGGGGAACGGCTTCGTTCACCCTGACGCCCGAGGATGACCGCGTGGACGAGCTGCACGAGACGATCCGAGTCTCCGGAACCGCGGCGCTGCCGGTGACGCCGGCGTCCGTGGTGCTCGAAGACGACGATGAACCCTCCGAGGCGATCCACTTGTCGGTGGCGCCGCGGGTGATCCTGGAAGACGCCGGCGCCACTCTGGTCACGGTAATGGCTTCGCTCGACCGGAGCGCCCGGGTCCGGGAGACCGGCGTGTCGATCGAGGTGGAAGGCAGCCACCGGGAGAGCGTCGTCCGATTCGAGCCGGTCGAAACCTTCGGGATGACCATTCCGCCCGGGGAGTTGAGCGGTTTCGGGACGTTCCTGCTGGTTCCGGTGAACGACATGGAAGAGGCCCGCACCGAGTCGGTCGAGGTGCGCGGCGAAGCCGACCTCCCGGTGTCGCCGGCGACGCTTTCGCTGCTGGACGATGACGACGCTTCTCTGGCCCGCGCCTGGCTGAGCCGGTTCGCCCGAACCGTGGCGATCCAGACGGTGGAGGCGCTGGAGGAGCGGATCGAGGGCCGGTCGGCGTCCCTGGATCACCTGACGCTCGCGGGTCGGCGGATCCTCGGTGAACGCGATGCCCGGCAGCCGGCCGGCGCTGGCGCGGGAGTGCCCTGGTTCGGAGGTCCGCCGCCGGGCGCACCGCTGCCGGCCGGCCCGCTGCCGGTGGGCGCTACATCGGCCGGCGGCGGCTGGCCCACGGGCCGGGGGCCGTTCGGCCCCGCCGGCCGCAAGGTTGGGCCGACGCTGATGGGCGGTTCGATCGTCGGCGGCGGTTCGCTCGGCGGCGGGCAGAACGGCCCGTCGAGTCCCGGCGTGTTCGCCGGCTGGAGCGGCCGCGGCTTCTCTCTTGGCCGCTACCGGCCCGATCAGCGTTGGGACCTTCTGGCCCGCAGTTCGTTCAGCCTGTCGTCCCGGGTCAGAGACGGCGAGGCCGGCGACGGCGCCGGGGCGGGCAACTGGACGGCCTGGGGCCGGGGAGCGATGACGTACTTCCGGGGCGCGGAAGGCGATCTGTCGCTGACCGGCGACGTGATCACCGGAACCGTGGGCGTGGACATCGAGCGAGGCCGCTTCCTGTCCGGCCTTGCCGTCGGCTTCAGCCGCGGCGAGGGCGGGTTCCGGGACGGCGCGAACGCCGAGGCCTCCCTGACCAGCGGCCATCCCTACCTGCGGGTGCGGGTCAACGAGAAGCTCGACGTCTGGGGCGTCCTCGGGTACGGCCGGGGCGAGTTCTCGCTGACGGAAGAGAGCGGCGACCTCAAGGAGACCGGCATCGAGTTCACCATGGGAGCGATCGGCCTTCGCCGCGATCTCGCGTCGTCGGCGCGCGGCTTCGGCCTGAGCCTCCTGTCGGACGTTCTGCTGGCCCGGATCGAGTCCGACCCCGTCCCGGGTCTGGCGGCCGTCAGCGATGAAGTGAACCGCATCCGTCTGGCCGTGGAGGGTGGGTACGACCATTCGCTCGCGGGCGGCGGAACCCTGGCGCCGACAGTCGAACTCGGCATCCGTCATGACGGCGGCGACGCCGACACGGGCGCCGGCGTCGAGATCGGCGCGGGGCTGCGCTACGTGAACCCCGAACGCGGTATCCGGATCGAGTTCGGCGGCCGCTCGCTCCTGACCCACCAGGCCGCGGGCTTCGAGGAGTGGGGCGGCTCCGCCGCGCTGACCCTCGATCCGGGGGAGTCGGGTCGCGGTCCAGCGCTCGGGCTGCGCTCCTCATGGGGCGCCGCGCACGGCGGCGTGCGGCAGTTGTGGTCGCGGCAGCAGATGTTCGACCCGGCGGGAGGCCGCGGCTTCGGCCAGGGCGGCCGCCTTGAAGTCGAGGCGGGCTACGGTCTCGGCCGTTCCGGCGGCCGCTCCCTGGTCAGCCCGTACGGCGTCCTGGTGCTGGGCGGGCAAGGAGAGCGCGGCTTCGGCGCCGGCGCCCGCTACGACTTCGCACGCACGTTCAGCCTGGGCCTGGAGGTGTCGCGGCGCCGGTTCGCTGGCATGACGCCGGAACACGCGATCGCGCTCCGCGGTGTGTTGAGGCTGGGGCCGCGCTCGAATCGGGCGTCGCCCGCTCGGACAACGAACCCGATCCGTACCGGCGAGAAGGCTGTCGCCGTCCCCGCGGGGACGGCACGCGGCAACAGCCTTCTCGCCACGACCAGGCGTTGACAAGCGGCGGTAACGCTTCGTAGCCTCCGGAGTTTGCGCGGTTCCCGGACGGCGGACGCCCGACGGTGAAATGGGATGCACCTGCAGCTCGACCAGGCCCGTAACGGCCCCCTCCGCTGGCGCGATGCCGTCCGCGTGTCGGCTCCCGACCTGAGCCGGGACGAGGCGCTCGTTCCGGGCAGTGTCGACTGCGAGGGCAGCCTGACCTTCACCGGACCGGACTTCCTGCTCCAGACGCGGCTTCGCTACCGCCACCGACTTCGCTGTGACCGTTGCCTGACCCCGTACGAGGAGGATGTCGACCTGGCGCTTGCGTTCGTCGTGACCTCGGGCGGGCTGGACGGTCCGGCGGCTGCCGGCGGCGCCGGGGACGCGCGCGGCGCTCGGGAACTGGAACCGGAGGATCTGTCAACGCTGGTCGCGGTCGATGGCGCCGTCGACCTGTTCCGGCTGGTCTGCGAACAGGTCGAACTCAACGTCCCGATGAAACCGGCGTGCGGCGCGGCCTGCCGGGGCCTGTGCCCACGGTGCGGAGTCGACCGGAACCGGGAGGCCTGCACCTGCGTCGCGGAGAGCGTCGATCCCCGCTGGGCCGGCCTCGAAGCGGTCCGCGAACGGTTTACCGATAGTCTGACTTAGAGCCGCCAAACCTGTCGCAGGCTCCATGTCTGGCCCCAGCTCCCACTTCACCGGCAGCATGCGCCGAAGAACTCGCTACGCTACGTGCTACCGCGCATGATCCCGGAGACCAGGCCCAGGAAAGGAATCGAATAGATGGCCAACCCCAAACGGCGGCACTCGAAGGCGCGTCGGGACCGGCGACGGTCCCACGACGGTCTGAAGCGTCCCACCGGCTCACTCTGTCCAAACTGCGGCGAAACCAAGTTGCCGCATCGCGCCTGTCCCCATTGCGGCTACTACCGAGGCCGGGACGTCATCCCCGTCGAGGACGTTCTCTAGGAGTCCGACGCCGGTTGCGCCGCGGTCCCGATGACGAATCGACCTCCTGCACCCGACTCAACGGTGATCGCCGTCGATGCGATGGGCGGCGATCACGCTCCGCGGGCCGTGGTCGAGGGGGCGCTTCTGGCGGCTCGGGAGAGCGGGCCTCGGTTGCTTCTGGTCGGCCGGCGGGACGTGCTGGAACGGGAGATCGAAGAACTCGAATCCGCGGCCTCCGACCTCGACCGGATCGAGATCGTTCACGCTCGCGAGGTCGTCGGCATGGGCGAGTCGGCGCTGGCGGTGCGCAGGAAGCGCGATTCCTCGGTGCGGGTCTGCGCCCGGCTGGTCAGGGAAGGCCGGGCCGCGGCGATGCTGACGGCAGGGAACACGGGCGCCGCCCTGGTCGCCGGCAAGATGGTGATCGGCGTGGCGCCCGGAGTCGACCGGCCGGCTCTCGCCGTCGCATTGCCGCGCCGCGACGGCAGCACGATTCTGCTCGATGCCGGCGCGAACGTGGACTCCAAGCTCCACCAGCTCCGCCAGTTCGCGGTGATGGGGCACTATCTCGCGGAGCAGCTCCTGAGTCAGGATTCGCCGCGGATCGGCCTGTTGTCGATCGGCGAGGAAGTGGGCAAGGGAACGGAACTCGTTCGCGAGGTGTTCAAGGCGCTCGACGCCACGGGGCTCAACTTCGTGGGCAACGTCGAGGGCGGCGACGTGTTCAACGGGACGGTCGACGTCGTCGTCTGCGACGGGTTCGTCGGCAACGCGATCCTCAAGAGCGCCGAATCGCTGGGCGAGTTCGTGAGCGGACAGTTGCGGCGGGAGATCGGAAGTACTTGGCGAGCGCGGTTCGGATATCTCCTGGCCCGACCCGCCTTCGAGCGCTTCAAGCGCCGCCTCGATTACAGTGAGTACGGCGGCGCGCCGCTGCTCGGGCTGCGGGGCGGCTGCTTCGTCGCCCACGGCCGTTCTTCCGCCCACGCCATCCGCAGCGCCGTGCGGCGGGCGGTAGAGTTCTGCGAAGCGGGCATACACCTCAAGGTCAGCGCGAAGCTCGCCGAGGTCGCGTACGAAACGCGGTCGAAAGTGGTGGTGGCGGGATGACGAACGGCTTGCAGGGAGTTTCCTCGAACGGGACGCGCCGGGTCCGGATCGCCGGCACGGGCCGCTCGGTGCCCGACCGCATCCTGACCAACGCCGACCTGGAGCGCATCGTCGACACCTCGAACGACTGGATCATCGCTCGCACCGGAATCGAGGAGCGCCGGGTCGCGTCCGACGAGGAGTACACCTCGGTCTTTGCCGTCGACGCCGCCCGCAAGGCGATGGAGATGGCCGGGGTCGAGGCGTCGGAGGTGGATCTCGTCCTGATCTCGACGGTGACGCCGGACATGCCCTTTCCGGCCACGGCCTGCCTGGTGCAGGAGGAACTCGGCGCGAAGGACGCCACCGCCTTCGACCTGAACGCCGGTTGCACGGGCTTCGTCTACGGTCTCTCCGTGGCCCGCCAGTACGTGTCGAGCGGCGCCGCTTCCACCGCCCTGGTCGTCGGGGCCGAGTCGTTGACGAAGTACACGGACTACGAGGACCGTTCGACCTGCGTGCTGTTCGGCGACGGCGCCGGCGCGGTCGTGCTCCGCGGCGAGGCCCCGCCCGATCCGTCCGGCGAGAACCGGCTTCCGGGCATTCTCTCGGTGGCGATTCACAGCGACGGCTCGCTCGCTCACCTGCTCGAGATGCCGGGCGGCGGCAGCCGCAATCCTCCGAACCGTCCCGAGACCCTGGAGGCCCGCCTGCCCTTCATCCGGATGCTTGGCAACGAGACCTTCAAGGTCGCCGTGCGCACTCTGGCCGAGGTCTCCGGCGAGGTGCTCGAGGGCGCCGGGCAGCGTCCCGAAGACGTTCGGTGGCTGATTCCCCACCAGGCCAACCGCCGGATCATCGATGCCGTCGGCCGCCGGATCGAGGTGCCGGCCGATCGCGTCTACGTCAACGTCGAGCGCTACGGCAACACGTCGGCCGCTTCCATCCCGATCGCCCTCGACGAACTGAATCGCGACGGCCGGATCGATCCGGGCGACCTGGTCCTGATGGCGGCCTTTGGCGCGGGCCTCACCTGGGGTGCGGCCGCGGTGCGTTTCTAGGGTCAGGTTCCTTCCGGTTTCACGATGAGCGGGGTGGCGTACGTCTTTCCGGGCCAGGGCTCGCAGCGGGTCGGCATGGGCCGCGCGTTGGCCTCGGCCTTCCCCGAGGCGCGAGCGGTGTTCGAGGAGGCCGACGACACGCTCGGCTTCTCGTTGTCGGGGCTCTGTTACGAGGGTCCTGAGGACGAACTCCAGTTGACCGCGAACACTCAACCCGCCATCGTCGCCATGTCGGTCGCCGTGCTGCGCTGCTACCTCGCGCAGGATCCTCCGCCTGAGGCGCCGGCCTTCGTCGCCGGTCACAGCCTGGGCGAGTACTCGGCCTTGGTGGCGGCCGGAGCCCTGGAACTCGCCGACGCCCTGCGGCTGGTGAGGGCTCGCGGCGAGGCGATGCAGCAGGCTGTGCCGGTCGGCGAGGGCGGCATGGCCGCGATTCTCGGGTTGAGCGAGGAGGATACGGCCGCGGTGGCGGCAGAGGCGGCGAGCGACACCGATGGCGTCTGCCAGCTCGCGAATCTGAACGCTCCGGGACAGGTCGTGATCGCCGGAGCGGCCGGCGCGGTCGACAGGGCCGTGGAGCTGGCCGCTGAGCGGGGGGCGCGGCGAGCGATCCCGCTGCCTGTGTCGGCTCCCTTCCACTGTGCCCTGATGGCGCCGGCTCGCGCGGCGATGGAAACCCTGATCCGGGACGTTCCGATGGCGGATCCGAACGTTCCGGTCGTCTGCAACGTGGATGCGGCTGAGGTGACGACCGCCGACGCGGCGCGGGACGCGCTGGTTCGTCAGATCGACGGCGCCGTGCGCTGGTCGGAGTCGGTGGCCCTCATGGCTTCCCGAGGCGTCGAGCGACTGGTCGAGATCGGACCGGGCAAGGTGCTCTCGGGGCTCGCGCGCCGCATCGAGCGCGGCCTGAAGGTCCAGGCGGTTGCCGAGCCGGAGGACCTCGCCGCGTGACCGTCTTCGACCTGAAGGGCAGAACGGCCCTGATCACCGGCGCCTCGCGCGGCATCGGCCGTGCCGCGGCCCTGCTGCTGGCGCGGCAGGGGGCGCGGGTCGTGCTTGCCGCCCGCGACGAGGAACTCCTCGACGAGGTTGCCGGCGCGGTGCGGGAGGGCGGTGGCGAGGCCTATCCGATGGCGCTCGATCTTGCCGATCACGAGTCGATTCCCGCCGCGGCGCGGGGGTTGCCTTCGGAGTACGCGGCCATCGACATCCTGGTGAACAACGCGGGCATCACCGCTGACAACCTGCTGGCGCGCATGACCCTGGAGCAGTGGCGGCGGGTGCTGGACGTGAACCTCACCGGCGCCTTCGTCCTGACCAAGGCGCTGGTCCGCGGCATGATGCGGCGTCGCCACGGTCGGGTGGTGTCCGTGTCATCGGTGGCCGGGGTCGCCGGCAACGCGGGCCAGGCGAACTACGCCGCTTCCAAGGCCGGCCTGATCGGGTTCAGCAAGTCGCTCGCACGCGAACTCCTGAGCCGCGGAATCACGGTCAACGTGGTGGCGCCGGGATTCATCGAGACGGACATGACCGCGGCATTGCCGGACGGCGCGGGCGAACGCTTCCTGGAGCAGCACGGCCTGGTCCGGCTGGGCGCCGTCGACGACATCGCGGCGGCGGTGCTTTACCTGGCGAGCGACGAGGCGTCCTACGTGACGGGCGAAGTGCTGAGCGTCAGCGGTGGCATGACCTAGAGATCTGCGCGGCAGAGACCGGTTGCGCCGGCGTCCTCGCCGGCATCGGGCGCGTAGCGGCGGCTTCTGGACTTCCGCCGCGCGAGCGGAGTCGATCCCGGCCGCGGACCTGGCATTGGACGGATGGCCCCCTTGGTGGCATAGTCTTCCCTCTGCCCGCGGGTCCGAAACGCCAAACCTGCCTTTACCCTCAAGAGGAACCAGAATGTCCGTGATCGAAAAGGTCAACAGCATCATCGTCGAGCAGCTCGGAGTCGATGCCGACGAAGTCACTCCGGAGGCCAGCTTCACTGACGACCTCGGTGCAGACTCGCTCGACATCGTCGAGTTGGTCATGGCCTTCGAGGAGGAGTTCGGCATCGAGATTCCGGACGAGGACGCCGAGAAGATCGGCTCGGTCAAGGAGGCCATCGACTACATCCAGGCCCACGGGTCCTCGAACTGATCTCTCTTTGACCGGCGCGGGCCGGTCCTGACCATGAGCGACCGTAGACGCGTCGTCGTTACCGGCGTGGGGCTGGTGTCTCCGCTTGGCGTGGGCACGGAGGCGACCTGGTCCGGCCTGATGGAGGGGCGGAGCGGTGTCGGTCCGCTGACGCGGGTCGATGCCGACCTCTATACGACGAAGATCGCCGCGGAGGTGCGGGACTTCGACGCTGAGCAGTTCATGGAGCGCAAGGCGATCCGCCGGGTGGACCTGTTCATCCAGTTCGGCCTCGCCGCCGCGACGCTCGCCCACGAGGATGCGGGGTTCGTGATCGACGACGGCAACCGCGACCGCGTCGCCACCGTCGTCGGTTCCGGCATGGGCGGCCTGCCTCTGATCGAACACATGCACGGCATCTGGCGCGACCGCGGTCCGCGCCGGGTGTCGCCGTTCTTCATCCCCGGCCTGATCGCGAACATGGCCTCCGGCCAGATCTCGATCCGCTTCGGCGCCCGCGGGCCGAACACCTGCCCGACCACCGCCTGCACCACCGGCCTGCACGGCGTCGGCGACGCGTTCCGGATGATCCAGCATGGCTACGCCGACGCCGCCTTCGCCGGCGGCGCCGAGGCCACGACTTCCGACCTGGCGCTGGCCGGCTTCGGCGCGATGAAGGCCCTGTCGGTGCGCAACGACGAGCCGGCGAAGGCGTCGCGGCCATGGGACAAGGACCGCGACGGCTTCGTGCTCGGGGAGGGCGCCGGGATCCTCATTCTGGAGGAGCGTGAGGCGGCGCTCGAGCGCGGCGCCCACGTCTACGCCGAGATCGTCGGCTACGGCATGAGTTCCGACGCGTACCACGTCTCGGCGCCGGAGCCGGAGGGCGACGGCGCGTCCCGGGTGATGCTGGCGGCGCTCGACGACGCGGGGCTGGCGCCCGAGTCGGTCGACTACGTGAACGCCCACGGCACGTCCACGCCGCTTGGCGACATCGCCGAGGTCCGGGCGGTCAAGCGGGTGTTCGGCGACCACGCCTACCGCCTGGCCGTGTCCTCGACCAAGTCGTCGACCGGCCACCTGCTGGGCGCCGCGGGCGGCGTCGAAGCCGGCATCCTGGCTCTGACCGTCGACCGCCAGGTGCTGCCGGCGACGCTGAATCTCGACGAGCCCGGCGAGGAGTGCGACCTGGACTTCGTGCCTCACGAGCCGCGCGAGGCGAAGGTCGACGTGGCGCTGACCAACTCCTTCGGCTTTGGCGGCACGAACGGCGCGCTGGTCATGGCCAGGGCCTAGCGGGCTGCTATCATCGGTTCACATTCCAGTCTCAGCAGGCGCCGCGCGCCAGAAAGGAAGTGGTCATGGCCCCATCCACCACGTCGAACCCCGTCACCAGGCAAGGAGGGTTGGCCCTGATCGTGGGGGTCATCCTGCTGGTGCTCGCATCGCTCCTCTTTCCCGGAGGCGTAGTGGACCCGGTGGACCAGACCGACTTCCCGGCCGCGCTTGAGGCGGCGGCGGCGAACGCGAGCCTCGCGCACCTGGCATCCATGCTGTCGATCGTCGGGATGTTCCTCTACGGGTACGCTGCCTTCACATGGCTCCGCCTGGCCCAGCAGGGGGCCGGCGGCTTGTGCCTGCGGCTGGGTGCGTATGTGAGCGTGTTCGGCTGGAGCCTATACGTCGTCGCGATGGGCATGCGACAGTTCAGCGTCCACCTGATGCAGCGCGGCATGGAGGACCTGGCCCTCGGCACATACATGTCGATGGCCGGCGTCGTCATCGCGCTGGTTTCCGTCTATCCCGTCGGGTCCATTCTGGTTGGACTCGGCCTTTCCGCCCGCTTCGGCTCGACGAACATCTTCAAGCTGGCCTCCTACGGATTCGTCCTCCTGGGGGTCGTGGCAATCATCAACTTCCTGGTCCTGCAGCACGTCTCGGGGATCGAGCCCCGGGTGCTGCTTGCGAACGACAACGCCATGCAGGCGTTCGGTTCGCTTTGCTTCGTCATCATCGGGGTGGGGATGTACACGGGCAGAAGCGAGCTCACCTCGGAGGCGTAGGCAAGCGCGGAACCTGCTTGACAGTCCGCGCCTTCGGGTGCAGTATCCGGCGTCGTGGAGCCGTTCCGGCTCGTTCCAGCCGCGCCGCGTCATGAACTCGCCAGACAGCACTTTCGCGCTCGTCGCTTCGGCGATCGACGCTCACAACCGTGTAACGAGCGTCGCCGGCCTCATTGAAGTGTGGGCTCACGGTCACGGCAAGGGCTGAACCCGGGCCAGGTCCCGGTACGCGCGGTCCGGGACGAGGGTGAGCGAGAAGACCTCCTTCCGGATCGAAGGAGGTCTTCGCGTTTGAACCCGACAACTGACGAACCCCGGCTCGCCACCCCTACGGAGGTCGCAGCGAGTGCGACTTCCACGGAGGTCGCACGGATTGCGACGTTGGTGGCGTCGTTGACCGAGGCGCCCAGCGCGTCCGGCGACGAGGTGCGCGCGCTCTCGGAGCTGGCGGACTGTCTCGAGGTGCGGGCGGATCTGGTCGGCGATATCGGCGTCGACTGGTTGCGGGAACGATTCGCCGGCGAACTGCTCTACACGCTGCGGAGCCAAGCGGAAGGCGGTCGGGGCGCCGTTGAGCCGGAGCGGCGGGCGGCGCTGCTTTCCGCGGCACGGGGCTACGACCTCATTGACATCGAGGCGGACCGCGATCTCGGCAGGGCCGTGCGGAAAGCTGTCGAACCCCGGCGTCGCCTGGTGTCGTGGCATGGTCGGGCGCGGAACCTGAAGGTCCTCCAGGGCCGCTTGAGACAGGCTTCCGGGGTCGAGGCGCGGCTCTACAAGCTGGTCACCGAAGCCCGGAACTCCGGCGAGGAGCTGGTGCCGCTCGAGTTGCTTCTTGCCGAGGGCCGGCGCGACATCGCCGCTTTCTCCATGGGCGCCGTCGGCGCCTGGACCCGGCTCGTGGCGCCGCGTCTCGGCGCACCGTGGATCTACGGCGCCGCCGGGCCGCTGGCCGCCGCGCCCGGCCAGCCGTCCGTCGAACGGTTGCGGGTCGACTACGGCCTGCCGAACCTCCGTCGCGCATCGCGGCTGTTCGGCGTCGTCGGCCACCCGGCGGCGCACAGCCTGTCGCCAAGGCTTCACAACGCCGGCTACCGCGACCGTGGCGAGGAGGCCCTCTACGTCGCCTTCGATGCGCCGAGCTTTGAGACCTTCTGGCGCGAGGTCGTGCTCTCCGACTTCTTCGACCGGGCCGGCCTCCCGCTCAGCGGCCTGAGCGTGACCGCGCCCCACAAGGCGGCGGCCCTTGCGGCCGCCTTCGAGGCGGGGGAGCTGGCGCGCAGGGCCAAGGGCGCCAACACCCTGTTGCCGGGCCGGAATGGCGCCCCAAGCACGCGGTGGAGGGCGGAGAGCACGGATCCCCAGGGAGTTGTGGGTCCGCTTCGCCGATGCGGCGTCGACCTGGAGGACCGCGAGGCGGTGGTCATCGGCGCCGGCGGCGCCGGCCGGGCCGCCGCTCTCGGCCTGGCCGCGGCCGGCGCCCGGGTCGTTCTCGCCAACCGCACGGAGTTGACGGGACGGGCTGCGGCCGAGTCGCTCGGCGTCGCCTTCGTGCCGCTCGAAGAACTGGAACCCGGCAAGTTCGACATCGTGGTCAACGCGACGTTTCTCGGTCACCGGGCCGACGATCCGTTGCCTTGCGATCCGGCGGCGCTCCGCGCCTCGGCGGCCGCGGTCGAGCTGGTCTACGGCGGCGGTCGAACGCCGTGGAGCCGTGCGCTCGCGGCCAGGGGAATGATGGTCGTCGACGGCCGCGAGGTGCTCCTGCACCAGGGGCTCTCGCAGTTCGAGGCGATGACCGGAAGAGTCTTGTCCTTCGAGGTCGGCGCCGCGGCCTTGGGCCTGGAGAGGCGCCGATGAAGATCTCCGCCGGCCTGCCGACCGGAGTGTCGGCCGCGCTTTTCGACAGCGCCAGGCGGCGCCGTCGGCTGGAGGCGCGGCTTACCGCTCTGCTGGAAGAGCGCGGTTTCGCCGAGGTCCTGCTGCCCATCCTCGACTACTTCGAGCCCTACCGGCCGTTGCTGACCGGTCGGCGGTTGGAGCAGCTCTACCGCTTCGTGGACCGCGACGGTCAACTGCTCGTGCTGCGGGGCGACTTCACACCGATGCTGGCCCGGCTGCTGGCGCCTCACCTCGACGAGCTGGAACTGCCGCTGCGTCTCTACTACCGGGGCGATGTCGTACGTCACCAGCCCCTGCGGCCCGGCCGGATGCGCGAGTACTCGCAATTGGGCGCGGAACTCCTCGGCGGCGATGAGGCCGAAGCGGACGAGAAGATGTTGACCCTGTTCTTCGACCTGCTGCTGGAGGCGCGCGGGGAAGACCCGGCGGTCGGCGACGGCGAGGAGCACACCCTGCGCGTCGTGCTCGGCGTGGCCGGAGCGCTGGACGAGGCCCTGCTGGCGGCCGCCGGCGAGCGGGAAGCCTCCGACCTTGCCCTGCGCATCGCCAGCCGCGACCGAACCGCGGCGCGTCGGGTCGGTCTGGCCGACGTCGTCGAACGTGGCCACCCGGCGGAGCTCTCGGCGCTGGGCGGCACGGCGGAGGCGGTGTCCGAGCTGCTCGGTCTGCGCGACCGGTTGTCCGCCGCGTATCGCGACGCGGCCATCGAGATCGAGGTCGACCTCGCCGAGTTCGCCGCCGCCGCCCTCGACCCGCGCATCGGTGTCGGCGAGGGTCCGCGCGGCTACTACGACGGCGTGATGTTCACCGCCTATGCGCCGGGGACCGCTGTGGCCCTGGGCGTCGGCGGCCGCTACGACAAGGTGTTCCGGTCCCTCAGCGGCGATTGCTCGGCGGTCGGCTTCTCGCTCGGGCTCGACCTGCTGCTGGAACTGGGCGCCGCGGAGGCGCGGTCATGATCACGTCTGGCTTGCCCATCCCGTTTGTCCTGCCCAACACACTCGGTCTGTCCACATGATCACGATTGGCCTGCCCAAGGGGCGGAACCTGGGACCCGCGCTCGCCTCTCTCGCGGCGGCTGGCCTCAATCTCGACGGTCTCGACTCCTCGCGCCTGCGCCAGAGGTTCCCCGACCAGAACGCCTTGGGGACTCCGGTCGAGGTCCTGCTGCTCAAGGACTGGGACCTGCCGCTCTACGTCGAGCACGGGATCGTCGACTGCGCGATCGTCGGCTCGGACGTGCTCGAGGAAACCCAGCCCGACGTCTTCCGGCCGCTCCAACTGAGAGACGGCAGGAGCCGCCTGGCGCTGATCGCCGAGACTTCCGAGCTGCCGAAGCGGACCGGCCAGCTCCGGGCGGCGACCCGCTATCCGACCTGGGCGGCGCGGCTGCTGGCTGCGCGGAGTCTCCACGTCGAGGTGATCCACCTCACCAGTTCGATCGAGCTTGGACCGCTGCTCGATCTGACCGACGTGGCGGTGGACATCGTCCAGACCGGAGGCACGCTCCGGGCCCACGACCTGCACGAAGTCGAGGTGCTGGCGGCCGTGGCCCCGACCTTCGTCGTCAACCGGGCGTCGTTTCATGCCCATCGCCGGCGCCTGGGCGGGCTGCTTGGCGCGCTCGAAGAGACTGAGGCCGGCGGTGACTGAAGCCGGCGGCAGCGCGCTTCGAGTCCTGGCCGTTGGGAGTTCCGCCGGACGGGAACGCCTGGAACTCCTGGACCGGCGGGGCCGCGGCGGCATCGCCGCGGAGATCCGCGAGGCGGCGGCGGAGATCGTGGACCAGGTGCGGGCCGGCGGCGACGCCGCGCTGCTCGAGGCGGTGCGCCGCTTCGATGGTTGCAAGGCAGCGACAACGGATCGACTCCGCCTGCCGGTGCGCGTGTCATCTGACCCGCTGCCGCCGAACGCGGCCGGTAAACGCGCCGGCCGCAAGGCCGGCTCCGCTCCAGCCGTCGATGAGGTCGAGCCGCCGGTCCTCACCGCCATCGACCGCGCCCGGAGCGCGATCGAGGCGTATCACCGCGTACTGCTGCGCGGGCCCGGCGTGGAACGCGTCGACCGGCACGGCGTTCGGATCGAGGAACGTCGCATCGCCATTCGGCGCGTCGGCCTCTACGTGCCGGGCGGCCGCTTCCCCTATCCGTCGACCGTGCTGATGACCGCGGTGCCGGCCCGGCTCGCCGGCGTCGAGGAGCTCGTCGTCGCCACGCCGCCCCAGGCCTACCGGGACAGCCCGGCGCTGCGGCACGTTCTGGAGCTGGTCGGGGTGGACGAGGTCTGGGGTATGGGCGGGGCCCACGCGGTCGCGGCGCTCGCCTACGGCACCGAGTCGATCCGCCCGGTCGATCTGATCGCGGGGCCGGGCAACGCCTGGGTGGCCGCGGCCAAGCAGCACGTCGCGTCGGATGTCGGCGTCGACCGGGATGCCGGGCCATCCGAGGTCGTCATCGTCGCCACCGCCGGCGCTCCGCCCGAGTGCGTCGCCGCCGACCTGCTGGCGCAGGCCGAGCACGACCCGCTGGCGGTCTCCGTCCTCGTCACCGACTCCGCCGACCTCGCGGAGAGCGTCCGCGACGAAGTCGACTCGCGACTCGCGGATCTGCCGACCGCCGAGACGGCCGCGGCGGCCCTGGAGCAATACGGCGCGGTCTTCGTCGTCGCCGACCCAAGCGAGGCGATCATGCTCGCCGAGCGCATCGCCCCGGAGCATCTGCAGTTGATGGGCGAGGCGGCCGAGGAACGGGCCGGCGAGGTCCGCAACGCTGGCGCGGTCTTCGTCGGCGCGTCGTCGCCGGCCGTGTTCGGGGACTACGTCGCCGGCCCCAGCCACGTCCTGCCGACGGGCGCCAGCGCGCGCTTCGCCTCCGGCCTCGGCACAGACGACTTCCTGCGGCGCAGTCACACCGTCCGGTTCTCCGCCGAGGCCGCGGCGGCCTGGGCCGGCGCCGCCGAGACGCTGGCGGCCACGGAGGGTCTGTCCGCTCATGCCGCGGCGGCCAGGCTGCGCCGCGGGCCCGACGACCTGGAGACCGGGCGATGAGCGGCCGCGCCGAGAGAGCGGCGGCCCTGGTGCGGCCGGAGGTGCGCGAGCTGTCGCTCTACTCGCTGCACCAGGTCGAGGCTCGCTACAAGCTCGACCAGAACGAGGCGCCCTGGGACCTGCCGCGGTCCCTCAAGCGGGAGGCGCTGGCCCGGCTGGCGGACCGGCCGTGGTCGGAGTATCCGGACTTTCACGCGGACCGGCTGCGCCGGCTGATCGGCGACCTGCACGCATGGCCCATGGAGGGCGTCCTGGTCGGCAACGGCTCCGGCGAACTCCTCACGACCGTGCTCGAGGGAGTCGTCCGCCCCGGTCAGGAAGTGCTGATCTGTGATCCGAGCTTCAGTCCCTACAGGACGTTCGTCGGCCGCGCCGCCGGCGTGCCGCGACACCTGTGTCCGGCGCCCGACCTGGGCCTGCAGATGGACGAGCTCCAGGCCGAGGTCGAGCGTGACCCGCGGCGGCCGGTGCTCCTGTGCACGCCGAACAACCCCACCGGCGCGGCGGCGGATCCCGAAGCGGTGGAACGTCTGGCGCGGTCCCTCGACGCGGCCCTTCTGCTCGACAACGCGTACGGCGAGTTCTGCCGCCACGACTACCGGCCGCTGGCGCGGGCGAACCCGAACGTCATCCTGTTCCGGACCCTGTCCAAGGCCTGGTCCCTGGGCGGCATTCGGCTTGGCTACCTGCTGGCCGCGCCGGAACTCGTGTCGCAGTTGATCAAGGTCAAGCTGGCCTACAACGTCGGCCACGCCGCGGCCGCGATCGGCGAGGTGGCGCTGGAACACGCCGGTCGTTTCCCGCGCCGAGTCGCGGTCGTGCGGGCGCGCCGGGAGCAGTGGGCGGCCATACTCCGTGAGTTCGGCTTCGAAGTCTTCGACTCGGAGGCGAACTTCCTGCTCGTTCGCCACTCGCGCTGCGCCGATATCCGCGACGGTCTGGCCGCCGAGGGCGTCCTGGTCCGGGACGTGAGCCGCTACCCGGGACTCGCCAACTGCATGCGGATCGGGGTCGGCGCCGGGCCGGCCCTGCGTGCGACCCGGCGCGCCCTGGACGGGATCGTGCCGTCAACTTCGGGAGGCAGGGCATGAGAACAGCCTCGATCGACCGGAAGACGTCCGAAACCCGGATTCGCGCCGACCTGTCGCTCGACGGAGGCGACCGCCGGATCGATACCCCGAACGGGTTCTTCAGCCACATGCTGGACGCGCTGACCCGCCACGGTCACCTGGGCCTCGACCTCGTGGCCCGCGGCGATGTCGAGATCGACCTCCACCACACGGTGGAGGACACCGGGATCGTGCTCGGCGACGCGCTCCGGGAAGCTCTCGGCGACCGTGCCGGGGTACGCCGCTTCGCCTACGCTTTCGCGCCGCTCGACGAGGCCCTGGCGCGCGCCGTCGTCGACCTCTCGGGCCGGGGCTCCTTCCACTTCCGGCTGCCGCCGGACCTCGAGCGGGCCTGGGTCACGACCGAGTTCCCGCTCATCCTGGTCGGCGACTTCTTCGGCGCCCTCGCCGACCGCGGCCGGCTGACCCTGCACCTGGACGTTGTCCGCGGACGCAACCCGCATCACGTGGCCGAGGCGGCCTTCAAGGCGGTGGCTCTCGCCTTGCGCGACGCGGTGTCGCTCCGGGCCGGAGGGGGCGCCGAGGTGCCGAGCACGAAGGGGAGCCTCACCGCATGACCGGCACGCAAGCGACGGTGATCGACGCCGGCGTCGGCAACATCGGCAACCTGGTGCGGGCGCTCCGGCATCTGGGCGCCGAGGTCGAGATCACCTGCGACCCGGCGACGATTCGCGCCTCCCGTTGCCTGGTGCTGCCGGGAGTCGGCGCCTTCCGGCCGCCGCGCGAGGTCCTGCGCGGCGCGCCCGAGGAGGCGATTCGCTCCGCCCTCGACGAGGGCGCCACGCTGCTCGGCATCTGCATCGGCTACCAGCTCCTGTTCGACAGCAGCGAAGAGTTCGGGACGACGGACGGCCTTGCCCTGCTCCCCGGCGGGGTCACCGAGCTGCCCGGCGGCGTGCCGCTGCCCCACATCGGCTGGAACCGCGTCTTCGCGGTCAGGGATCACCCGCTGCTCGCGGGCGCCACGAACGACGACCACTACTACTTCGTTCACTCCTTCGCGCCCCAGGACGTGCCGGAGGAGTGGGTGCTCGGGCGTTGCCGGCACGGCCGGAGCTTCCCGGCGATCACGGGTCGCGGGCGGATTGCCGGTACCCAGTTCCACCCCGAGAAGAGCGGCGCCGCGGGCCTGCGCTTGCTGAGCAACTACCTGGCCTGGGCCGGCGACCTTGCCGCCGGTGTCGACGGAGGAACGCCGGAGGGCCATGGAGGAACGCATGCAACTGCTGCCGGCCATTGACCTGCGAGGCGGCCAGGTCGTGCGTCTTATGCGCGGCGACGACCGGCGGCGCACCGTCTATGGCGCCGATCCGGGCGACGCGCTCTGCCGGTACCGCGAGGCCGGAGTCGACCGCATCCACGTCGTCGACCTGGATGCGGCGTTCGGCGGCCCGCCGCAGCGCGGCGTCGTCGAGGAACTGGCGCGGCAGGCGGAGGACGGGCCGAACGGCCGGGGCGGCATTCAGCTCGGCGGCGGCCTGCGCGATCGCGAGGCGGTCGAGTGGGCCTTCGGGGCCGGCTGCGAGCGGGCCGTCGTGACCTCGCTCATCATCCGCGATTTCGACGTGTTCGCCGAGCTCTGCTACCGGTACCCGGAACGCATGGTGGCGGCCCTCGACATCGACGGCGGGGAGGTCCGGCTCGCCGGCTGGACCGAGTCGGCCGACCGTTCGCCGGCCGCACTTTGCGCCCAACTCGCCGACCTGCCCGTGGCCGCGGTCCTCGTGACCGACATCTCGCGCGACGGGATGATGCAGGGCCCGAACATCGACCTGGCCTGCCGGATCGGCGACCTGGCCGGCGCGCCGGCGATCCTGTCGGGCGGGGTGCGTTCGGCGGCCGATCTGGAAGCCGCTGCGCGGCGGCCCGGGATCGAGGCCGCGATCGTGGGCCGGGCGCTCTACGACGGTTCGCTTGGCCTGGACGAGGCGATCGCCGCCTGTGGGAGCGCGTCGTGAGAGCCACCATCGAACCGACCGGCCTGACGCGCCGGATCATTCCCTGCCTGGACGTGGCTGCCGGGCGGGTCGTCAAGGGAGTGCAGTTCAAGAACCTGACGGACCAGGGCGATCCGACCGAGGCGGCGGCGCGCTACGCGGCCGAGGGCGCCGACGAGATCGTTTTTCTCGACATCACCGCGGCCCCCGAGCGCCGCGACACGGACCTCGACTGGGTGCGGCGGACCGCCGAGCAGGTGTTCATTCCCCTGAGCGTCGGCGGCGGCGTGCGCAGCGTCGATGACGGCCGCAGGTTGCTTCTCGCCGGCGCCGACAAGCTGGGGATCAACACCGCCGCGGTCGCCGAGCCGGAACTGCTCACGCGCCTTGCGGAGCGCTTCGGCAGCCAGTGCGTCGTGCTCTCCGTCGACGCGAAACGCCGGGAGCCGGCCGGCGCCGAGGACCAGAGCTGGGAAGTCGTCACCCACGGCGGCCGCGCGCCGACCGGGCTCGATGCGCTCGAGTGGATCGAGCAGGGGATCGGGCGCGGCGCCGGGGAGATCCTGCTCACCAGCATCGACAGCGACGGCATGAAGAAGGGCTACGACCTGGAACTGTTGCGGCGGGCCTCCGCGCTGTCGCCCGTCCCGGTGATCGCCTCGGGCGGCGCCGGCGCCCTGGAACATCTCGCCGACGCCCTGGAAACGGGCGCCGCCGCCGTCCTCGCCGCCTCCATCTTCCACCAGGAGACCTACTCGGTGGGCGCCGTCAAGGAGTACCTCGGCCGGCGCTACCCGATCCGCATTGCATGACCACTGGGTACGCCGGCCGTGGCGCTGGCCTTCCGGCCTGCGGCGCCGGCATCCGAAACGAACCGAAACCAATCACCCGACGACGATGACGAAGGACGAACAGATGACATCTCCGGCCATCGATCCGGCCGCGCTCGCCTACGACGACCGGGGCCTGCTGCCGGTCGTGGTCCAGGACGTCCTCTCCGGCGCGGTGCTCATGCTCGCCTACGCGAACCGCGAGGCGGTCGAGAAGACGCTCGAGACCGGCCAGGCCCACTTCTACAGCCGGTCCCGCCAGGAGCTGTGGCGCAAGGGCGCGACCTCCGGCAACACGCTGGCGGTGGTCGAGGTGCTCCAGGACTGCGACCGGGACGCTCTGCTGGTCAGGGCGCTGCCGGCGGGGCCGGCCTGCCACCTCTACACGCGGAGCTGCTTCGAACCGAACGTGGCCGAGTTCGAGCTTGGCTGGCTGCGGCGGGTGCTCGCCGAGCGGGCGTCCGCGCCGCCGGACGAGAGCTACACCGCGCGCCTGCTCGAGCAGGGCGTGGACCGGATCGCCCGCAAGGTGGCGGAGGAGGCGGGGGAGACCGTGATCGCCGGGGTCCGCGCGGACGCCGAACCGGAGTCCGCCGCGCGCCGCGGCGACCTCGCCGACGAAGTGGCCGACCTCGCGTACCACGTGCTGGTTCTGCTGCGGGCGACTGGCGTCGAGCTCGCGGATGTCGCCGCGGAACTGGGCCGCCGCCACCAGGAAGCGGGGAGAGTGGCGTCATGAGCCGGCCCGCGGCGGCCGTTGCCCACACCCGGGAGTTCCTCGCCGACACCTCGACCCCGCTCGGGGTCTACGGCAAGCTGGCGGCCCACGCCGACGGCGATGCTGCCGCTCGGCGCTTCCTACTCGAGAGCGTCACCGGCGGCGAGCACGTATCGCGCTACAGTTTTCTCGGGGCCAGCCCGTCCCAGGTCTGCCGGGTACACCTCGACCGGATCGAGATCGAGGATCTCCGTGACGGCGGCGGCGTCCGGGTCGAGGCGGGCGAGCCGCTGCCTCGGCTGCGGCGCCTGCTCGACGGCGTGGCCGGCGATCCCGCGCCGCCGCTGCCGTTCGCGGGCGGCTGGATCGGGGCCTTCGGGTTCGACGCGATTCGCCTCGCCGAGCCGTGTCTCGTCGACCACGCGGCCGGCCGGCCGCCGGATCCATTCGGCCTGCCCGTCGCCATCCTCGCCCGCTACGACGACATCCTCGTGTTCGACCACGCCCGCCAGCGGATCGTCGCGGTGGCCAACGAGATCGAGGGCGAGAACGACGCCGCCGACGCGGAAACCCGGCTCGACGCGCTGCAGCGGGTGCTCGAGAGCCGGGGTGAGGCGGTGGCCGCGCGGGTCGAGGACCGAGGGGTCAAGGCGAAGACCGCCGACCCCACCCTGAGCGACGAGGAGTACTTCGGTGTCGTCAATGCGGCGAAGGAGTACATCGCCGCCGGCGACATCTTCCAGGTCGTGCTCGCGCGTCGCTGGGCGCTCGATCTCGACGTGCCGCTGACGACCGTGTATCGGGCGTTGCGCCTGGTCAACCCGTCGCCCTACATGGTGCTGTTCGAGTCGCCCGAGGTGTCGCTGATCGGCGCTTCGCCCGAGATGCTCGTTCGCCGGACGGGGCGTCGGCTGGAGATGCGGCCGATCGCCGGCACCAGGCCGCGCGGCCGCACCCCCGTGGAGGACCGGGCGCTGGCCGAGGAGCTGATGGCCGACCCGAAGGAGCGCGCCGAACACGTGATGCTCGTCGACCTCGGTCGCAACGACCTGGGACGAGTGGCGTCTCCGGGCGGGGTCTCGGTCCAGGAGTTCATGGCGATCGAGCACTACAGCGACGTGATGCACATCGTCAGCTCGGTCGAGGCGGAGCAGGCGGCGGGCGCCGGCAATGGCGCCGGTTCGGCGCTCGACGCCCTGCTGGCCTGCCTTCCGGCCGGCACCCTCTCGGGAGCGCCGAAG
Organism: Phenganax stokvisi; assembly: GCA_025400075.2. Lineage (NCBI taxonomy): Eukaryota > Metazoa > Cnidaria > Anthozoa > Malacalcyonacea > Clavulariidae > Phenganax > Phenganax stokvisi. Next base: position 24,751 of record JAODVQ020523060.1, read on the forward strand.
ATCCGCGCGGTCGAGATCATCGACGAGCTGGAGCCGGAGGCGCGCGGCATGTACGGCGGGTCGGTCGGTTACTTCTCGTTCGGCGGCGACATGGACACCTGCATCACGATCCGTACTCTGGCGCTCGTCGACGGCGAGGCCTCGATCACCGCCGGGGGCGGCATCGTCGCCGACTCGGATCCGGTACGCGAGGCGCAGGAGACGCGCGACAAGGCCGCGGCCCTGCTGCGCGCGGTGGCGCTGGCGCGCGAGCTGGAGGGCCGGGCGTGATCCTAGTCGTCGACAACTACGACTCGTTCACCTACAACCTGGTGCAGATGCTGGGTGGCCTCGGCGCGGAACTCGAGGTCGTGCGCAACGACGTCGAAGGCGTGCCGGATCTGCTCGCGCGCGACGCCGGCGGGATCGTCCTGTCGCCGGGGCCCGGCCGACCCGAGGACGCCGGCGTCTGTATCGAGCTGCTCCGGGCCCGGCCCAGGACGCCCCTGCTCGGCGTCTGCCTCGGCCACCAGGCGCTCGGCTCGGCGTTCGGCGCCACGGTCAGCCGGGCGAAGACGTTGATGCACGGCAAGACGTCCGAGGTCGAGCATCGCGGAACGGGTCTCCTGGACGGCCTGCCGTCGCCTTTCGTCGCCACCCGCTACCACTCCCTCGCCGTGGAGGAAGGCACGCTGCCGCCCTCGCTCGAGCCCCTGGCCTGGACCGGGGACGGGACGCTGATGGCGATGCGGCACCTGGAGCTGCCCTACTGGGGCGTCCAGTTCCACCCCGAGTCGGTGTTGACCGACACCGGCTCCGATTTGCTCCAGAATTTTCTCGACTTCTGTGAGGCGACGGATGACTGATCTCGACCTTTCGACCCTGCTGCGAACGGCGCTCGCCGGCGAGGATCTCCCGTCAGAGACCGTGGAGGAACTGTTCGGCCGCCTGATGGACGGCGAACTCTCCGAGGTGTGGAAGAGCGCGTTCCTCGTCGCGCTGGCGTCGAAGGGGGAGTCGGTCGGCGAGATCGCTGGCGCCGCCCGGGCGATGCGGGCGCGAGCCGCGCGGGTCGAGCACTCGAGCTCCGGCGTGATCGACACCTGCGGCACCGGCGGCGACGGCCGGGGCACCTTCAACATCTCGACCGCGGCCGCTCTGGTCGCGGCGGCGGGGGGCGCGCGGGTGGCGAAGCACGGCAATCGCGCCGTTTCGAGCCGCTCGGGCTCTGCGGACGTGCTGGCCGCGCTGGGCGTGCGGCTCTCCGGCTGCACGGAGGCCCTGGGACGCTGCCTGGACGAGGTCGGCATCGCGTTCCTCTTCGCGCCGATGCTCCACCCGGCGATGGCCCAGGTCATGCCGGTGCGGAAGGAACTCGGCGTGCGCACCCTGTTCAACGTGCTGGGTCCCCTGACCAACCCCGCGGGGGCGAAGCGCCAGTTGATCGGCGTCTTTTCGCCCGACCTGGTCGAGCCGATCGCGCGGGTCCTGCTCGAGCTTGGCAGCGAGCACGCCCTGGTCGTTCATGGCGACGGCCTGGACGAGATGACGACGACGGGGCCGACCGCGGTCGCCGAAGTCCGGGACGGTGAGGTCGGGAGGTACGAAGTCCGGCCGGGCGACTTCGGCATCGCCGAGGCGCCGCCGGAGGACCTGCTCGGCGGCGACGCGGAACGGAACGTCGAGTTGATGCGCGGCGTGCTTGGCGGCGGGGGAGGAGCGCTGGCCGACATCACCCGCCTCAACGCCGGGGCGGCGCTCTACGTGGCGGGCAGCGCGGACAGCCTCGCGGCCGGTGTCGCCGCGGCGTCCGAGGTCCAGGCTTCGGGCGCGGCCGCCGCGAAGCTCGCCGAGCTCGTCGGCTGGACCGGCTGGGACGAGGGAGGCGGCGGAGACTGAGACCGTGCCTGAGGTTCCGGACATCCTGCGGCGCATCTGCGAGCGGCGGCGCGGGCGCGTGGCCGCCGGTGACGCGGGGGTGTCGCCCGCGCGGCGCCTGCCCGCCGGGGCGCCGGGCTACCGTTTCCTCGACGCGATCTCCGAGCGCCGCGGCGGCGCCGTGATCGCCGAGATCAAGATGGGCTCGCCCAAGCTGGGCGATCTGCGCGGCCGTTTCGATCCGGTCGCCCGCGCCGTGACCTACGCGGATGCCGGGGCGGCCTGCCTGTCCGTCGTCGTCGAGCCGGACCACTTTCACGGCGGCTACGACTTGCTGGCCGAGTGCGCGGCCGCGTCCGGGCTGCCCGCGGTGGCGAAGGACTTCGTCGTCTCCGACGTGCAGCTCGCGTGGGCGCGGGACGCCGGCGCCTGCGCGGTGCTGCTGATCGCGGCTCTCTACGATGGGGCGGAGCTGCGCCGCCTGGCCGGGCTTGCACGCGGCCTCGGGCTCGTGCCGCTGGTCGAGACCCACGACGATGCGGACTTCGAGAAGCTCCGTCCGATGGCGCGCGACGACGGCGAGGAAGGGAGTTCCGACTGGGAACTGGTCGGCATCAACAACCGCGACCTGCGCACCTTCGAGGTCGACCTGGAACGCAGCGCCGAGCGCGTCGGCCGCCTGCCGGCCCCGGCCCGCAAGGTCGCCGAGTCCGGCATTCACACCGGCGCGGACGTGGCCAGGTTGCGGCGTGCCGGTTTCGACGCGTTCCTCATCGGCGAGCGGCTCGTGCTCTCCGGCGACCCCGCCGCCGCTCTCTCCGAACTACTTGGTGCGCCAGCGCCGCAGAAGGTGACCCGATGAAGGTCAAGATCTGCGGCGTCACGACGCCCGCCGACGCCCGTCTCGCCGTCGACCTGGGCGCCGACTTCATCGGCCTCAACTTCTATCGTCCGAGCCCGCGCTGGATCGACGTCGACGAGGCGGCCCACATCCGGCGCCGCGTCGGGGACCGGGCCCGGACCGTCGGCATCTTCGTCGATCCAACCCGCGAAGAACTCGAGACGATCGACCGCAAGGTCGGCCTCGACTACATCCAGTTCAGCGGCGACGAGAGCCGGGAACTGGTCGCCGAGTTCAGCGGCCGCGCCATCCGCGTCCGCCGCGTCGGAGGCGCCGCGGACCCGGCCGCGATCCCCGACGAGGATGGCTCGGCGATTCGGGACGATTGCTCGGCGATTCGGGACGATTGCTGGGCGATCCTGATCGATCGTGCCCACGATCGCCTCTACGGCGGCTCCGGCGAGAGCTGGGACTACGCGGCCGCGGCCGACCTCGTCCGGACGCCGGACGGAGAGTGCGAGCCGCGCCGCGTGTTCATCGCCGGCGGCGTCCGCCCCGGCAACGTCGCCGCTGTGGCTGCGGCGGTGCCGGGCGCCTACGCGGTCGACACCTGTTCGGGCGTCGAGGCCGCGCCCGGCCGGAAGGACCGCGCCAAGCTGGAGCGACTGTTCGCCAACCTCAGAGCGGGAGCAGCACGATGAAGGTAAGGACACCCCTCCCCGCCGCGGCGATGGAGCCGGACAAGGGCGGACGCTACGGCGTCTACGGAGGGCGCTACGCCCCGGAAACGCTGATGGCGCCGCTCGAGGAGCTGAGCCGCGCTTACGACAGGCTGCGCCGGAAGCGGGCCTTCCAGCGCCGGCTCAACCACCTGCTGGAGCACTACGTTGGACGTCCGACCCCGCTCTACTTCGCGGAACGGCTGACGGAACAGTTGGGTGGGGCGCGCATCTACCTCAAGCGCGAGGACCTGCTTCACACCGGCGCGCACAAGATCAACAACGCTCTGGGCCAGGTCCTGCTGGCGAAGGAGATGGGCAAGACGCGGATCATCGCCGAGACCGGCGCCGGTCAGCACGGCGTCGCCACCGCGACCGCGGCGGCCCTCCTCGGCCTGGACTGTATTGTCTACATGGGCGAGGAGGACATGCGGCGGCAACGCCTGAACGTCTACCGGATGCAGCTTCTGGGCGCCGAGGTGGCGCCGGTCGACGCGGGCAGCCAGACGCTCAAGGACGCGATCAACGAAGCGTTCCGCGACTGGGTGGCGAGCTTTGCCGACACCCACTACGTGCTCGGCACGGTGACCGGGCCGGAGCCGTATCCGCGCATGGTGCGCCAGTTCCACAGCGTGATCGGCGCCGAGGCGAGGCGCCAGTTGCGGCGGCTTGCCGGCACGCCGGATCCCGACGTGGCGGTCGCCTGCGTCGGCGGCGGCAGCAACGCGATGGGCCTGTTCTCCGCGTTCCTCGACCGTCCGGACGTGCTGCTCGTCGGCGTCGAAGCCGGCGGCCGGGGGCCCGGGCTGGGAGATCACGCGGCCCGGTTCTCGGGGGGGACGCTCGGTGTGCTTCACGGCGCCCGGACGCTGGTGCTTCAGGACGAGGAGGGCCAGGTCGTCGGCACCCACTCCGTGTCGGCGGGGCTCGACTACCCGGCGGTCGGCCCCGAGCACGTGTTTCTGCACGAACACGGGCAGATCGAGTTCACGTCCGCGACCGACCAGGAGGCGATCGAGGGGTTCCACTTCCTGTCGGCGACTGAGGGCATTCTGCCGGCGCTCGAATCGGCTCACGCGATCGCCGAGGTGACGCGCCGGGCGCCCGAAATGGAACCCGAGCAGGTCATCCTGGTCAACCTCTCCGGACGCGGCGACAAGGACGTCGAGTCCGTACTGGAGTACGACGCCGAATGAGCCCCGGACGCAAGCGCCGCTCCCGAAGCGCCATCACCGCCGCGTTCTCCCGCTGCTCCCGGCGAAAGCGCTCCGCCTTCGTCCCCTTCCTCGTCGCCGGCGATCCGTCGCTCGAGGCCACGCCCGATCTGCTGCGCGCCCTGGTCGCCGGCGGCGCCGACGTGATCGAACTCGGCGTCGCCTTCAGCGACCCGATCGCCGACGGCCCGACGATCCAGCGCGGCTCGCACCGGGCGCTCGCCGCGGGTTCCTCGCTCAACGCCGTGCTCGGCATCGTCGAGCGCCACCGCGAGGAACTGGGCGTCCCGATCGTCCTCTTCACCTACTACAACCCGGTCCACGCCCGCGGCGTCGAAGCGTTCGCCGCCCAGGCGGCCGGTAGCGGCGTCGACGGCGTCCTCTGCGTCGACCTGCCGCCCGATGAGGGCCTGCGCGAGCTGCAGCCGGCGCTCGAGGAGCGGGGCGTCGACTCGATCTACCTGATCGCCGCCACCAGTACCCGCGAGCGGATCGACCGCGCCGCCGCGGCGTCGAACGGCTTCGTCTACTACACCGCCCGTTCCGACGTCACCGGCGAGCGGGAGGACCTGATCCCCACGCTGGCCCGCGAGGTGAAGCGCGTCCGCCGGCGGGTGCGGCTTCCGGTCGCGGTTGGTTTCGGCATCTCCTCTCCCGAGCAGGTTGGAGAAGTGGCCAGGGTCGCCCACGGCGTCGTCGTCGGCAGCTCCCTGGTACGCCTGGTCGAGGAGAACGCCGCCGAGCCCGACCTGGCGGCTCGACTCGAACGCCGGGTCAGCGAACTGACCGCACCGCTTCGCGGCTGACGCTGGCGGGGAGGGCCCGCGCGCCTTGAAGCGCGCCTCTCGCAGGAGTGCTCCAGGAGTATGCCTGCGGTCGGTCACGGTGTAACTCCTGTTCGGATCTTGCCGATCTTGGACGAATCTGGCCGAGATCCGCTATCTGATGTCCTGTCTTCTCTCTCGCGTCCGGCTAGCGTATTGGGTGGACAAACTGCCCGTGGCGGGCAAGGAGAAAGGCATGAGGAACATTGTGTTGACAACGCTTGGACTTCTGACTCTGGCGGCCATCGTCTTTGCTGGCCAGGAGGCAGGCGAAGCCGTAGACTCCTTCAACGAGTCTGCGGAAACTCGAAGCGAACCTGCGGAAGCCCGAAGGCTCCCGGACACCGGAACCAGCGGTGCTGCTAACTTGATTACTGGCGGTCCCGCGGCCCTTACTTCGGCTGCCGTCTCTCAACGGGCTGCCGTAACCCGGGGGCCAGCCACCGGTTCACAGAGTAGTTGTGGTGCCGGCGTCGTCGCTGCCGGCCAGACCTCGGATGATCCCTGTGTAGACTGTCAGATCGGGTGCTTCAACGACTTCAGAGCATGTCGTCAAGCATGCGGTCCAATCTGGGATCTCTGGGAGTATCTCGCCTGTTTGACAACTGTGTGACCGACTTGATCGCCTGCGAGAATTCCTGCCCCTGCCCCTAGAACTTCGCTACCTACGACTACTCGCAAGGACTCGCAAAGTGTCCAATACGCGATGCGACTGGAGCAGCGCTTGCCAGCACCTGTAGGATCTCGGTTTGGGCTGGTGGGGCAGATAGCTGTTGCCTTGGCCGCTTTGACTTCGGGGCTGGCGGCGCAGCCCACCGGGACTTTTGTCGACAGCGTCGATGTCGAAGTTGTCGAGATTGACGTTGTGGTCACCGACAGGAAGGGACGGCCGGTCAAGGGTCTGGCGCGCGCGGACTTCGAGCTCTACGTCGACGGCCAGCCGGTGGAGATCGCGAACTTCTACGAGTCGACGATCTCGTCGGAGCAACCGGCTAGCCGACGCAACCGGGAACGTCCTGTCGTCCGCGGCGGAGATACCGTCAGCGCCACGGGCGAGGGTACGCTCACCGTGGTCTTCTACCTCGACGACCCGAATATCTATCCGTCCCACCGAACCCGCTTGCTGCGGCGCCTGGAGAACGCGGTCGAACCGTGGCGGTCGATGGGCGCGAGCTTCATGCTCACGCGATTCGTCAACCGCCTCGAGGTTCTCGTGCCGCCGACGCGGGAGCTGGACGCGATCGTCGAGGGAGCGGCGGCGGTGCCAAAGGGGTCGCCGCGCGCAATAGAGAACGGCGACGGTGCCCGCCGTTTCGCGATCCGAAGTCTGATCGATAGCCACGAGGCCTGCGCGCGGACTCTCTGCCGACCCTGTCAGGACAATTGGGGAGAACTCCTTTCGCTAGCGAGACAGTACGCTGACAACCAGGCGACGAACACAGCCATCGCCGCGGACGGCCTCACGGATCTCGTCACGACGCTCGCCGGGGTGCCCGGCAAGAAAGCGGTGGTGTACATCACCGACGGACTGCCGCAGCGCCCGGGCATTGCCATTCTCGAGTACCTCGGGAATGAACTCTGCAGAGACCTGCGCCCCAGCGCGCCTTCAGAGGCCATGGCGGAGATGATGCAGTACGACGAAAGTCGTCGGTTCAATCGCATCTCTGCGCATGCCAACGCCAATCGCGTCACCTTCTACGGTCTGGACGCTGCCGGGGTGCGGAGCGCCCAGCACGACATCTCCCTGGATGATCCGCAACTGGCACCGAGTTCCCACAACGTCACTTTGCAGGCAATGAACGCGCAGAGCGGGCTTCACCTGCTAGCACATGAGACCGGCGGCAAGGCGCTGACGAACGCGAACGACTTGGCGATTCTTCTGGACGACGTGACCGACGAGTTCGCGGCGGCGTACTCGCTGGGCTTCATGTCCGCCGAGCCTGAACGCAGCCGACGGCGGCAGGTCTCGGTGCAACTCGCGCCTGGCGCCGACAAGGGCCGCAGGATCAAGTATCGGCGCACCTACCGTGACAAGTCACTCGACGAGCGGCTCGCCGAGCGCCTGCTCTCAGTCGCGTACCTCGGCAACCCTGAGAATCCGCTTGATGCACGCATCAGCTTCGGCGGCACCAAGCCACAGGAGAAGGCAACTCACGAACTCACTGTCGAGGTAGGGGTTCCGCAGGAATCGATCCTGACCCTGTCGGATAGGGGCGATTCTCACCACCGTAGCGGCGTCTTGCGCCTCTGGCTCGTCGCCGTCGAAGATGAGAAGGGTGCACGGACGACAGTCCGACAGAAGTTGATCGCGGTGGGCCGGGAAGACGGCGTTGTCGCAATGGAGGGCCTCTATCGTTTCAAGGTAGCCATGACGCTGCCCGGCGGCAACTACCAACTTGGGGTGGGCATTCGTGACGAGAGTACGGGCGTGATGTCACTGCTTCGTGAGCGCGTGACCGTGCCCTGGGCAGACCTTGAGGGCTAGAGGTGGCTGGAGGCTCGTGTGCAGGAAGTCAGCGGCCCGAGGGGCCGAGTTGGGCCGGAGCGCTGCTTCCAGATCTAGCCGGAGGTCCGGTGACGTGCCGCCGTTCCCAGCCCTTCGATGCCGCGCAGATGCGGCGTAACCTGCGCCGCATCGATCGGCTTGAGTTCCTCGTGCGCTTCTGGGCGCGGTGGGGCGATCCGCTGCTGGCCGGCGCGCTGCTGGCCTTGATGGCGTGGGCGATCGTGCACGGCTTCACACGCTGAGCCGGAGTCGGAGGATGCGGGCTAACATGCCGCGCATCCGTGGTAGGACAATCGTTTCCCTGGAACGCCAGGCCCACTTGGCTGTGCTGGTCGGGCGGAAAGGACTCGGCTTGGGCTCTCCGGGAGCTTCTAGCCGATCCGCCCTTCGAGGTCCGGGGGCTGATCAGCCTGGTGAACGAGAAAAACGACCGGGTGATTCTCCACGGCGTGCGTCATACCCTGCTCCAGCGGCAGGCGGAGGCGGTGGGGTTGCCGCTGCGGTTCATTCCGCTCGACTGGACGTCGGCGAGAGGAGAACGCGATGCCGCTCTCGCCCGGGGTTTCGGAGAAGTACGGGCGGACGGGGCGGCTTGTGTCGCCTTTGGCGATCTGTTCTCGCTGGAGGGGCGCGATCGACGCTTGCTCGTCACCGCCGACTCGGGTCTCGAGGTCGTGTTTCCGCTCTGGAATCGGGATACGCGGGCCCATTCGGCGGAGATGCTGAAGTCCGGTTTGTCGGCCTGGGTGTGCTCCGTCGATACCCGGGTCCTTGCCGGCGGATCTCGTGGGACACCGGTTCGATTCGGACTTCGTGGCCGGATTGCCCGAGGGTGTCGACCCTTGCGGCGGGAACGACGAGTTCCACACGTTCGTGGAGTGGGCGCCCGGCTGGGAAAACCGCGTGGAGGTCGAGCCGACTCGCACGATCGAGGTCTACGACTTCGCGTTCGCGGAGATCGAAGCGGCGGATGGCTCCGCGCCTTCGCGGATCGATCCGTTCAGTCACTTCGCGAGGCTCGACCGCGTGCGGCGCCACGTCGACCTCCACATTGCCGAGGATCTGAAAGCCGGCGTGGTCGCCAGGGTCGCCGCGATGTCGCGCACGGGTTTCTCCCGGTACTTCCGGGAGCACGTCGGGATGACGTTCGCGGGTGGCTGGCGCACCGCCGGATCGAACGCGCCTGCCAGCTCCTGCGCGAGAACAACGACGCGGTGAGCCGGATCTCGGAATCGGTCGGTTTCCACAGCGAGAGGACGTTTCGCCGGGCCTTTCACGAACAGATGGACTGCAGCCCTTCGGAGTACAGGAGGAAGGCGCTTGAGGAGTAGCCAGGCGCTGGCGGTCAGAACGGGTTGACGATGGTCAGCGATTCGATCTTCTGGCCGTCCTGCAGGTTTTCGCTGTAGAGGACCTTGCACTTCGCCTCCAGCGCCGCCGCGACGATCAGTGAATCGTAGAAACTCAATCGCCACCGTTCGTGGAGTGAGACCGCCGCCTCGTAGAGAGAGAGGCTGGGGAAGACAGAGCACAGTGGATCCATCACGTCACGCAGATAGCTGAGCGCTTCTCCCTCGGAGAGAGGCCGTTCGAACTTCCGCAGGGCAACGTTCAGGAACTCCTGCACGACTTGGGAACTCACCACGCCATCGCCGGCGCCCAGTGCCTGCTCCACGAGGCTGCGCGCCCTGGTCCGCTTCTCGGGCTCCCGGCGATCGAAGGTGTAGACGAAGATGTTGGTGTCGAGGAAGAACTCAGCGGGCATTCATCTCATCCCGCGAGAACCGACGGCCGCTGGAAACCTCCGCCATCGCATCCATGAGTCGGCGGTAGTCCCTGATCCGCTGTTTGCCCTGCTGGCTTCGGGCGTACTGTCCGAGCCAGGTACGGAACTCGGCGTTCAGAGTGGTCTTTCTCCGCCGGGCTTCTTCGCGAGCCGCGTCTATGACCTTCTCGTCAGCGCTGAGAGTGATGTTTCTCACGGGTCCTCACCATTGCAGTGTACACGACACCATAGTGTACACGAATCCAGTGAGGATCTACCGCGACGGCACCTTCGTCGCGTCACGGACCAGGGACATCTCTCCCGTCGTCTCGTCCCGAACACCGACGACGACCTGGTAGTCGCCCTCGCCCAGGCTGACCGAGATCTCGAATCGATAGGCGCCGTCGGTGGCCTGGACGTCGCCGGCGGGTCCCACCGGCACCGTCATCTGGCGCACCGGCGTGCGGCCGCGCCTTTCCTCGTCGACGGCGAGCAGGAGAATGCGGAGCGCGCCACTGGATCCGCCGGCGCCCGGCACCAGCAGGACGGCCTCTTCTGGTACGACGATGCTGACCGGCTGCCGGTGCACGTTCTTCTCGCGCGGGGTCGTCGCGCCCAGACCGACCTCGAGGCCGAGCGGATTCGGGGTGCTGCCGAGGTAGGCCGCCGAGATCAGTCGTTCCGCGAGTTGCTCGTCCTGGGTTTTGTCCCGGTAGGACCTTCGGTACTCGACGCTGCGGCCCTGGGACGCGTGGGGAGCGAGTTCGACCTTCAGCCGCCGGACTTCGCCCGACCTCCGCTCGTCCGGGGAGAAGCCCAGGGAGTAGGTCGAGGCGAGTTGCTCGGTCACGTCGTCGAGCAGGTCGGCCAGGTCGTTCGAGTTGAGAAGCGCCTTGCCGCCGGTCTCGGACGCGAGTTGCTGCAGGCCGCCCTGGATGTTCGTCCAGTGCAGCCGGTCGTTCTGGTACGACGGCGCCGTGCCATCGAACGACATCGACTGGTTGAGTCCGGTCCGAATGCCGCCGGCGTCCAGCGTGAAGAGAGTGACCCGGTTCGCGTTGGCGTGCGCCGTGAGCTGCTGGAAGCGGCGGGTCTCGTCGTGGCGCTGGGCCGCCGCGTTCGTCTCGGGCACGATGCGCGGGTCGTTCGGGCAGAGGTCCTGGGCGATGTAGTCGAAGGCCGACAGTCCGGGCTGCTGCGGCAATCCGTCGCTCATGTAGACGATCGCCTTCCGCCCGGGGATTCCGGCCAGCGTGCTGGTGAGGTCGGCGAGCCCGTCGGCCGCGATCGCGGCGCGATTCGCCTGCTCGACCGCGTAGGTCTCGGCCAGCGCCACGAGCTGGCCGGTGTTCTGACACCCCCGGCTGTTCACGTTGATGTCTTCCAGCGTGAACTGCCGGGATCGCTGGTTCCGGACGGCGCGGGCCAGTCCCTTGGGGCGCTTGGCCGCCGCCTCGAGGATGGCGTCGAGGTCCCGGGTCGGCGGCACGACGACTTCCAGCCGGTTGACGAACCGCGCGAACATGAAGCGCGCGTTCAGGGACCGCCACGACTCGACCGCCTTCTCCAGGCGCCGGAGCAGCCGCGAGCGGTAGGGCGGGAAGAGGTTCGCGTCGTCCATGTAGAGGACGACCGTGAGCGAGGCGGGATCGGCCGTGACCTGGGCTTCGGACGGCTCGGCGTCGGCGGTCGGCGCGGCGGTCCGGTCCGCCGGCTCGGCCGGCTGCCCCAGGATCTCCGACTCGAAGAAGTTCGTGATCTCGACCGCTTCGCCGTCCACGTAGAGCTCGAAGTCGTCGCGGGTCAATCCCTTGACCGGGCGGCCGTTGCGGTCCGTGACCACGACATCGACTTCGACCACCTGCACGTCGAGGGTGTCGATGAAGGTCTCGCTCGGCTGGGCCTGAACAGCGGCGGCGCCGGCGAGCACGAGGAGCATCGCCCTCGTGGTGGATGGGAGACTTCTCTTCATGCGCGCGAGTGCGGTCTGCAGCAACGTCTGGCCTCCCTCAGTGGCCGCCTACTCCGACGGCACGGATACTGGTTCGCGAATCAGGGAGGTTGACCCCGTCGTCTCGTCCCGGATTCCCACTGCGACCTGATAGTCCCCTTCGGGCAGGTTCATCGCGACCTCGACGCGGTAGTTGCCGCCCTCGGCCGCGACGCCCGCCGCGCCGCCGACGTCGATTGCCTTCTGCCGGACGGTGGTCCGCGCTCCCTTCTCGTCCTCGATGGCGACCAGCCAGAGGCGGAGCCGGGCGCTCGCGTTCGGCGACGCGTCGTCCTTGCTGGGCAGGTTCAGGACGGACTCCGCGGGCACGCTGATGCCTACCGTCAACTCGTGGATCTTCTTCTCCAGCAGCTTCGTGTCGCCGAAGTCGACGACCGCTTCGAGCGGATTCTCGGGATTGCCGAGGTAGGCGACGGAGAGAAGGCGCTCGGCGAGCCGCTCGTCCAGTGACTTGTCCCGGTAGGTGCGGCGGTACGCGATCCTGCGTCCCTTGTCGGCGCCGATGGCTGTGTTCGTCGCCCGGTTGTCGGCGCACTGTCTCGCTAGCGAGAGGAGTTCTCCCCAACTGTCGTGGCAGGGCCGGCAGAGAGTCCGCGCGCAGGCCTCGTGGCTGTCGATCAGACTTCGGACCGCGAAACGACGGGCGCCATCGCCGTTCTGGATCGCCCGCGGAGATCCCTTGGGGACGGTCGCGGCTCCCGCGAGGATCGCGTCCAGATCGCGCGTCGGCGGTACGAGCACCTCGAGCCGGTTGACGAACCGTGCGAGCATGAAGCTCGCGTCCATGGATCGCCACGGTTCAACCGCCGCCTCCAGGCGTCGCAGGAGACGGGTGCGGTGAGCAGGGTAGATGTTCGGGTCGTCCAGGCAGAAAACGACGGTGAGCGCACCTTCGTCCGCGGTGCCCGACGTGCCTTCGCTGCGGACGATGGGGCGCTCCTTCTTCCGACGCCCGGCCTGTTCCTCCACGTAGATCGCCGACTCGTAGAAGTTCGTGATCTCGACCGGTCGGCCGTCCACGTAGAGCTCGAAGTCCTCGCGCGCCAGCCCCTTGATCGGACGTCCCTTCCTGTCCGTGACGACGACGTCGACCTCGACGACCTGAACGTCGATGGAGTCGACGAAGGGCTGACTCGGCTGAGCCTGAAGGAGTTCCGCGCTGGCGAGACAGAGCACCAGTGCGAGCAGCTGGATCCGTCCTCTTCTGCGGTCAGTCGATGTCACAGTCGCGCGTCTTTCGACCCGTTCCTGGCCGGTTCGTGAGATTCTCGTCGAGGAACAGCAAGGTTCGTGCCCGCTACCATAGCGACTTGTTGCGGAGTAGCTCCCGATGACGTCGCGCTCCTCGGCGGCGCTCCAGGCGATCGTCGCCGGCATCCTGTTCTCGACCGGCGGCGCCGCGGTCAAGGCGACGCAGCTCGATGCGTGGCAGGTGGCGGGGACGCGGTCCCTGATCGCGGCCGCGGTGCTGCTCTTCGCGATTCCCGCGGCGCGGAGATGGGCGGGTGGGGAGAGCGGAGTGGCCGCGGTCTTCGGCTGGTGGCGCAGCCCGGCGCGGCGCCGGGCGCTCCTGCTCACAGTGGGGACCGGCTGCTGCTATTGCCTGACCCTCGTGCTGTTCGTCCACGCGGCCAAGCGAACGACGGCGGCCGAGACGATCTTCCTGCAGTCGACGGCGCCGCTGTTCGTGCTGCTGCTCTCGCCCCTCCTGCTGCGGGAGCGACCGGCCGGCCGGCAGCTTCTCTTCGTGCCGCTGTTCGTCGCCGGCCTGGTGATGGCGTTCTTCGGCGGCGCCGATGCCGCGGCCACCGCGCCGGATTCCCGGACGGGGAACGTGCTCGCTACCTTCTGCGGCCTGGCCTACGGTCTGACGCTGATCGGTCTGCGCGCCGCCGGCCGGCCGCCGCCGGTGCGCACCAGCGGCGGTAAATCCTCTGCGAGGGACGACGCTACTGTCCGCCCGCCGGGGATCGCGGCCGCCGCGTGCGGCAACGTGATCGTCTGCCTCGCGTGCCTGCCGGTGATGGCGCCGCTTGGCTCGGCCGCTCCCGGCGACCTCCTGATCGTGGCGTATCTCGGGCTGTTCCAGGTCGCGCTCGCCTACGTCTTCGTGACCCGTGCCGCCCGCATCCTGCAGGCCCCCGTGGTCGCCCTCCTGCTGCTCCTGGAACCGGCGCTCACTCCGTTCTGGGCGATGTGGTTCCACGGCGAGCAGCCGCATCTGCTCACCTGGCTGGGCGGAGGCGTGGTGGCGCTGGCGACGGTGTTGCTGGCGACCGTGGTGCGGTCCGCGGAGGAGTAGGGCGGGCTTCCCTCTGCTAAACAATCGTCCTCTGCGGCGTCTTCACCACTGAACCCACCCGGGAGCCGGCGCCGGGCCGGCGCACCCGGAGCCAAGGAGGCGCCGTTTGACGATTGCAAGCGTTTCGATGACCGAAGGACCGCCCGCAACGCCTCCCCCCACGCCGGACTCCGCCGTGGACGGCCTCCGGGGTCTCTTCGAGGAGCACCACCGGCTGATCTTCCACACGGCCTATCGCGTCACGGGCAACCCGTCCGACGCGGAGGACGTGCTGCAGACGATCTTCCTGCGGCTGCTCAACCGGCCGCCCGAGTCGCTGGACACCGCGAGGGCCGGCGGCTACCTGCGGCGGGCGGCGATCAACGCCTCGCTCGACCTGCTCCGTTCACGGAAACGCTCGCGCCTCGTGGCGCTGGACCAGCAGGTCCTCGAGGAAGTGGGACCGTCCTCGGCGGTGGAGAGCGATCCGGCGCGGCGCTTCGCCTCGCTGGAGTTGCGTGAACGGCTGCGGCGCGAGCTGGCCAACGTGAACCCGCGGGCGGCCGAGATGTTCGTGCTGCGCTACTTCGAGGGCTACCGGAACTCGGAGATCGGGCCGATGCTCGGCACGTCGCGCATGACGGTGGCGGTGACGCTGCACCGGTTGCGCAAACGCCTGAGCGCGGCGCTCGCGGAGGAAGACCGGGACGACAAGAGAGACCAGAAAGACCAGGAAGGAACGCGGAGGGTGCCGCAATGAGCGACCGCAACCAGATGAACCGGACTCTGATCGAAACCGCTCAGGCGATCGCCGCGGAGCGGCCGACCGCCGACGTCGAGGCCGCCGCGGCCGAGCGCGTGCGGCGGGCCCTGGCCGCCGCGGCGGCCGGCGAAGCCGCCGGGACCGGGACCCCCGAAGCCGGTGTCGACGCCAACTCGACGCTGACCTCCTGCGCCGACTACCAGGCGCGGATGCCGGCCCTGGTCGCGGGCACGCTGCCGGAGGCGCAGCGCCTTCTAGTGGAGGACCACGCGCGCGAGTGCATCCCCTGCCGCAAGCACCTGCAGGCGGTGCGGGCCGGCCGCACGGTGTCCGAAGCGCCGGGAGGCCCCGCGGCGCCGGCGCGGGTCGGCCGCTACTACGCGGCTGCCGCGGCAATGGTCGGCGTCGCCGTGGCGGGCGTCTGGCTCAGCCAGCGCGTGCTGCTGCCGCCCCAGGACGGCATCGTGCAGGTCCAGAGCGTCGATGGCCGGATGTTCGTGGCCGGCGACGACCGCGGCGCGGATCCCGTCCCGCTCGGTCCCGGCGACGCGGTCGACGGCGGCGACCGCATCCGCACCGGCGCCGGCAGCCGCGCGGTCATCGAGCTCGCCGACGGTTCCCGGGTCGAGGCCGCGGGACTCACCACGTTCCGCGTCGACGCCCGGCGCAGCGGTCATCGTGTCCGGGTCGACCGCGGCAGCGTGATCGTCCAGGCCGCTCAGCAGGAGAACGGTTCGCTGATCGTGTCGACCGAGGAGATGCTGGTGGCGGTCAAGGGCACGATCTTCGCCGTCACGCACGGCGTCAAGGGGTCGCGGGTGTCGGTGATCGAGGGCGAGGTCGAGGTCGAGAAGGGCCGCGAGCGCCACAACCTGCTGGCCGGCGATCAGTTCCGCAGCCGTCCGACCCTGGTGGCGATGACGCTGCAGGAGGAGGTCGGCTGGAGCCAGGACGCGGACCGCTACCTCGCCCTGCTCGAGGAGTTCAAGTCCCTGCGGAGCGAACTGAACCAGTTGATGGAGGCGGCGCCGCCACGCCACTCGACCCGGCTGCTCGACCTGATGCCGGCGGACACGAAGATCTACGTGGCGATGCCGAACGCGCCGGCGACGCTGAGCGATCTGTTCGCACTCGTGCGATCGCGTGCCGAGGCGAGCGACCTGTTCGCAGAATGGTGGGCCGAGTTCGAGGCCTCCGGCGCGGTCGGCACGATCGACGACGTGATCGGGTTGCTGGGCGAACTCGGTGAGACGATGGGCGACGAGACGGTGGTCGCGCTCGCCGGCGGCATCGCCGACAGCACGGCCCGCCCGCTGATGGTCATGGAAGTGTCGGATGCCGCGGCCCTGCGCGAGGCCCTCGAGGGACACCTGGAGGAGTTGGGCGATGCGATGGGCGAAGAGGGCGCGCCGGTCATCGTCGAGGATCTCGATGCGGCGGCCGAGTCGGACGGCACACTCCTGGTTTGGATCGCCGACGACCTCGCCGCGGCCTCGCCCTCTCTTGCCGCGCTTCGTACCGTGGCGGCACACCGGGACGGCGCCGCCAACCCGTTCGTCGGTTCGCGGCTGCACGGCCGGCTCGCGGAGCGCTACGCCGCCGGCGCGGAGCTGCTGGCCGCGGTCGAACTGGCGAAGGTCGTGGCCGAACTGGCGGACAGCGAGGACGCGGCGGGCGATGACCCGGACGGCGATGACGCGGATGCGCGGGCCTTCGCGTTCAGCGGGCTGGACCGTGTCGAGGATCTGGTCGCTTCCCGGACCCAGGACGGCGACCAGGCGAACGTCACGGCGACCCTGAGCTTCGACGGCGAGCGGTCCGGGATGGTCTCCTGGCTGTCGGAGCCGGGCACCAACGGCGCCCTCGACTTCTTCTCTCCCGACGCGTCCTTCGTCACCGCCGGCGTGATCGAGGATCCGCTGACGATCTACGACGAGTTCCTGGAGTTCATCGCCGGGCTGGGTGGAGAGATGGACGCGCCGCCGGCCGAGATCGAGAGCGAACTGGGCATGTCGATTCGCACGGACTTCCTGGAGCACCTGGGCGGCGAGTACGCCGCCGGCATCGACGGCCCCGTCCTGCCGAGGCCGACGTGGAAGGCGGTGGCGTCCGTCTACAATGCGGAGGGTCTGCAGAGTTCAATCGAGACCCTGATCGAGAGGGCGAACGACCGGCTGGCGGCCGAGGGCGTGGGCGCGGCGGCCACGCTTGATCAGCAGGAGTCGGGCGGTCGCACGGTCTACCGTCTGGCCGTCGCAGTCGATGACGGCGGCGAAGACGGCGAGGAATCGAGCGGCGACGACGAGGACTCCCTGGAGGGAGTGCTCGAGAGCCTGGTGGAAACTCCCGAGATCTTCTACACGTACTTTGATGGGTACATGGTGAGCGCGTCCAGCGTGGCAACGATCGACACGGCCATCCGGTACCGCGGCAGTGACGCGTCGCTGACCTCGAGCCAGCAGTTCCTCGACCTGCTGCCCGAGAACGGCTACGCGGACTTCTCCGCGATGGTCTACAACCGGCTTGCCGAGACGGCCGGCGAACTCTTCGACCTGCTGCCGACGGAGGTTGTGGGCGACGACCAGCAGGCCGTCGTCCAGGCGATCGAGGAGTCGATCAGCAGCCAGGGGCCGTCCCTCTACACGGTGTATGCGGCTCGCAGCGAGATCGTCGTCACCTCCAGCGGTCCCAGTTTGCTGGCCTTCGCCGGATTGGGACCGCTGCTCGGAATCCCCACCCTTCTCGAGGGGCTGGAGTCGATGGAAGAGGCGGTCGAGCCCGACCCCGAGACGGAGACTGGTTCCGATGTCGATGTCAATGTCGATGTCGTCGCCGGCCTGGCGGCCGGCGCGTCCAATGGACGAGACCTGAGGCCCGCCGCCTGATGGGTGAGGCGGCGCCGGTCATCGATCTCGACGGTCTCGGGGTTCGATTCGGCCGGCACCAGGTGCTCGACGATCTGCGCGGCGCCTTCTCCGGCCGCGCGATCGGCCTTCTGGGGCCTAACGGCGCCGGCAAGACGACGCTGCTGAACACGCTGCTCGGCTTCTACCGGCCGACCGCGGGCACGGCACGCCTGTTCGGCATGGACATCACGGCCCAAGGCCGGGAACTGCGGCGCCGGGTCGGCCACATGCCGGAGCGGGACGCCTTCATCGCCGGCATCTCCGGCGTCCGTTTCGTGCGGCTGATGGCGGAAGTGTCCGGGCTGCCACCGGAGGCCGCGCTGGAGCGCGCCCACGAGGTGTTCTTCTACGTCGGCCTGGGCGAGGCGCGCTACCGCAACGTGGAGACCTACTCGCTGGGCATGAAGCAGTTGCTCAAGCTGGCGCAGGCGATCGCCCACGGTCCGAGCCTGCTCTTCCTCGACGAGCCGACGAATGGTCTCGATCCCCCGGCCCGCCTGCGGATGCTGCGGCTGATCCGGGAGATCCGGGACTCCGGCAAGGCGCGGATCGTCGTCTCGTCGCACCTGCTCCGTGACGTCGAGGAGTGCTGCGAGGAAGTGCTGGTCCTGAACCGCGGCAGGATCGCCGCCTGGTGCAACCTGGCCGAGGAGCGCCGCGCCAACCGCCGGTTCCTCGAGCTCGACCTGGCCGCGGAACGCGAGGGCGCGGGGAGCAGCTTCCGGGCGGCGATCGAGGGTCTCGGCTGCGAAGTCGCGGTGGTCAACCGCCGCCGGATCAAGGCCGTCCTGCCGCCGGGGGTCGAGGTACGCCACATCTACGCCTCGGCGATCGAGCAGGACGTGACGATTCGCCGCCTGGACCACAAGCGCACTTCGCTCGAGGACATCTTCCTCCAGGCGATGGAGGGCGACGATGGCCGTCTATGACCACGGCTACAAGGGCTACGACGGCCCGCTGATGCCGGCGCGGAGCCGGTTCCTCGTCATCAGCCGCTACGGCCTGCGCGACGTCTTCACATCGCGGGTCTTCCTGGCCTTCTTCGCCTCCTGCTTCGCCTGGCCGCTGGTGCTGCTCGGCGCCATGTACCTGCGCTACAACGTGGAGGCGTTGACCCTGATCAACCTCGACTCGGCCGACCTCCTCGAGTTCGTCCAGGTCAACACCTGGTTCTTCCAGAACCTCTTCCTGCGCGTCCAGTTGTACCTGGCGTTCATCGTCGTGCTCGTCGTCGGGCCGTCCCTGGTGTCGGCGGACCTGCGAAACCGGGCGATGCCGCTCTATCTCTCGCGGCCGCTTTCGAGGACCGACTACGTGCTCGGCAAGCTCGTCGTGCTCGGGGTCCTGGTCTCGGCGATCACCTGGGCGCCGGGGCTGCTGCTCTTCGCGATCCAGGCGTCACTCGGCGGACGCGAGTGGCTGCTGGAGAACTGGCGGGTCGCGCCGTCGATGGTGGTCGTGTCGGTCGTGTGGCTGCTCTGCATGTCGCTGCCGATGCTGGCGATCGCGGCCTGGGTGAAGTGGAAGCCCTGGGCGCGGATCGTGTTCCTGGGCGCCATCCTGACGGGCACGGCGTTCGGCCAGTTCTACAAGGAGTTCTACGACTCCTGGCTCGGCAGCATGGTCGTGGCCTTCGACGTGACGGACGCGCTCTCCGCCTCCGTCTTCGGCACACAGGGAACGGTGCAGATGCCGGATACGGCGGCCTGGCTCGCCGCGGCCGCCCTGGCCTCGCTGTCGGCGGCCCTGCTGTACCGGCGCGTACGCGCGTTCGAGGTCGTCAAGTGAGCGGCGACCGCAACATCGTGATCCGGGACGTCTCGAAGTTCTACGGTGACGTTCTCGGCGTCAACCGAGTCGACCTGGAGATCGAGCCCGGCATCACCAGCCTGGTGGGACCGAACGGCTCCGGCAAGAGCACGCTGATGAACCTGCTCGCGGGACTGCTGCGGCCGACGCGGGGCGAGATCAGCATTCTCGGTCTTCCGGTCACCAGGCCGCAGGACCTCTTCCGCCGCTTCGGCTACTGCACCCAGTACGACTCCTTCCCGCGCGGCGCCACCGGCTGGCAGTTCGTCTTCTCCTACCTGCTGCTGCACGGCCTGGACCGCGGCGAGGCGGAGCGCCTGACCGCCCGGACGCTGGAGCGGGTCGGCCTCGTCGACTCGGCGCATCGGAGGATCGCGGGCTACAGCAAGGGCATGAGGCAGCGGATCAAGCTGGCGCAGGCGATCGCGCACGGGCCGCAGGTCATGGTCCTCGACGAGCCGCTGAACGGCCTCGATCCGATGGTGCGCGCCGAGACGATCGAGCTCTTCCGCCAACTGGCCGGCGAGGGCCAGCACGTGCTCATCTCGAGCCACATCCTGCACGAGGTCGACCTTCTCTCGGACCGCGTGATCCTGATCTCGAACGGCTACATCGTCGCGGAAGGCGAAGTGCCGGGCATGCGGGCGGAAGTCGAGGAAGTGCGCGAGCAGCCGCTGCAGGTGTTCGTGCGCTGCGATCGCCCGCAGTGGCTGGCCGGCCGCGCCTTCGACCTCGACCACGTCACCGAGGTCCAGCTTCACGACGACGGCGGCGGGCTCCACCTGCGCACCCGCGACGCGGACCGGTTCCTGCGACTGGTCGCCGAACTCGTGGCGGAAGGCGGCTTGGAGGTCGAGGCGGTGGGCCCGGCGGACAGCGACCTCCAGGCCGTGTACCGCTACCTGGTTCATGAAGAGGAGGAGCCGTCGTGACCGTGGCCCAGGAGACGGCGGCGCGTCCGCGCATCGACAGGGCGCTGCTGGCGCGACAGCTCGGCGGACTCGTGCGGCTGGAGCTGCGCCGGCTGTTGCTGACCCGCAGGGCGGTGATCCTGGGGCTCGCGTCGGCGGTTCCCGTGGCGATCGTCCTGCTGGTCGGCTCGATACCGATCGGCGGCCAGACGGTGCTGGAGCGGTTCGGCAACCGCATCGTCTACGAGACCATCTTCGAGACGGTCTTCCTGGGCGCGATCCTGTTCTTCGGCTGCCTGTACGTCTTCTTCAACCTGTTCCGGGGCGAGATCCTGGAGCGCAGCCTGCACTACCTGCTGTTGACGCCGCTTCGCCGCGAACTGATCGTGGCGGCCAAGTACCTGGCCGCGGTCGCGGCCGTGACGGCGCTGTTCATGGCCAGCACCGTCCTCAGCTACCTGCTGATCTACCTGCCCGTGGGCTTCTCGGGAGCGATCGAGGACCTGACAGCGGGCCCGGGCGGGCGGCACCTCGTGGCCTACCTCGGCGTGACCCTGCTCGCCTGCATCGGCTACGGCTCGTTGTTCACGCTGGTCGGCATGGTGTTCCGGAACCCGATCATCCCGGCCGGCGCCCTGTACGTGTGGGAGATGCTGCACTTCCTGCTGCCGCCGGCGCTCAAGAAGCTCAGCGTGATCCATTACCTGAAGGGCCTGCTGCCGGTGCCGCTCTCCGACGGCCCGTTCGCGGTGGTCGTCGAACCGCCTCCAGCTATCGTCTCCGTCCTCGGCCTGCTCGCCTTCGCCGCCGTCGTCCTCGCCGTGACCGCCCTGATCATCCGCCGCATGGAGATCCGGTACACCGAGGACTGACAAGGGGCGCGACGGCCACTCACTGGGTGCGCCGGCCAGTAGCCACGGTTCTTCTGACCCGCGGAAGAAGACGCGCGACGCCGCGAAGCGGCGAGCCCGTCACGTATCTGCCACCATAGCCTCATGGCGCCCATCGACATCGGCGGCCTCGCGATCCCCGAACGGGCGCTGACGTTCAAGTTCGTCCGCGCCTCAGGCCCGGGCGGCCAGAACGTGAACAAGGTCGCAACGGCCGTACAGTGCCGCCTCGACCTCGACGCGGCCGGCATGGAAGGCGGGCTGCGGCGTCGGCTGGAGGCGCTGGCCGGCAAACGGCTTACCGTTGGCGGCGAGATCGTGGTGTCCGCCGATACTCACCGCACGCAGGCCCGCAACCGGGCCGAGGCCCTCGCACGGCTGGGGGCGATGATCGAAGCGGCCCGCGCCGAGCCCCGGCCGCGCCGCCCGACGCAGCCCTCCGCCGGCGCCAGGGAGAAGAGGCTTGCGGCCAAGAGGCAGCGCGGCGCGACGAAGCGCCTACGCGGCCTGGTCGGCGCCGACGAGTAGGTTCTACCTCAACCCACTCCGGCACGACACCGTCGTGAACCGGCCGCGGTCCGCTGTTTCCAGGTCGATCTCGATGTCCTGGCCACGGGTCAGTTCCTCCCAGACCGGATGGTCGAGGGGCGGACAGGCGATCTCCGCCGTCATGCGCTCCCTCTGGCGGCCGGGCATGATCATGAGATCGCCGGCGAACTCGGGGATCACGATGACGCGATGGATGAGCGTGTCAACGCGCTCCAGCTCCCTGCCGACCCAGACCCTGGTCCATCCCTGGCGCAGCCGCTGCGGCGACGGAAAGTCCAGGCTGTGCCGGTAGACGAGATCGGCGCTGACATGAGGCGGCGAGCCGCACGAGACGGGCGCCAATGCGGCGACGATCAGCGGTGGAAGCAGGCGGCGCATCGCGGCGGTCAAACTACCGCACTCCGCAGGAACGTGACAGGGCGACTGATCACTCTCCGCTGGGTGCGCGGGCGACCCCGCCGGTATCCGCGGCTACGCGCCGCTCCACGAACGGCATCATCGCCGCGACGCAGTCCGCCGGCTGCTCAAGCTGGAGCAAGTGCGTCGTGTCCGGCACGAAGTCATAGTCGAGGTCCAGGATCTCCCCGAGGTCCACCGTGGGGAGAAACGAGAAAGGCACCGTGGGGTCGGAGCCGATGATCTTCGCGGGACACGAGACGCGGCTCAGATCCGCTGCTCTTGCCCATCGAGAGCCGTCGAGCGAGACCCTCGCTTCATACTCTCGCGGGCAGCGAAGCTCGTATCCGTCGCCGTTCGGGGCCGGGCGCAGCGTGGCGCGCGCGATGAGCTCGGGCGCTCCGGTGCAGAGAAGCCGGAAGCCGGGTGCGCGAAGGACGCGGTCCATGAACTCCTCGAGGCTCGCGAAGCGTTCGCGACGCTTCAGGGCTGCCTGGCCCAGTTGGCGGAGCACCTTGTCCACCTTCTCGACATCCGCGGGCCGGCAGCCTGACGGACAGACGACCGGGTCGAACAGAACCAGGGCCGAGTAGGCCGAGTCACGACCGGCGTGGATGAGCGCCGACTGGGCCGAGACGGAGTGAAACACGCCGATCTTCGGCTTGTCGCCGAAGTGGCGGTCGATCGCCCGCGCGATCGTCGCGTGGTCTTCGACGAACGTGCCGACATGGTGATCCTCGCCAGGGCCGACGGGGTTCCATCCATGGTTGCGGAGGTCGAACAGGACGACATCGAACCTGTCCGTGAGCAGCGACCAGAAAAGGAAGTAGGCGTCGGCGGCGAACCCGTTGCAGTGACTGATGACGAGCCTGGGACCGCCGGGGTTGCCGTGTCGCCTGAGCACGATGCGGCCGCCATCGGCCATGCGCGTCTCAACCGTGGCCAGAGGCTTCGGTACTTCCCAACGTTCCCGTTGGCTCACGGATCGGGCAGGCCTGGCAAACGCTGGGTGAGGGGGCTCCGAGCGGTCCGCGGCGAGGACACGACCTTCAGGGACGGTCAGGCCCCTTCGGGGACGGCCAGGCGTTCAGGGACTGCAGGGCTCAGGGACGATCAGGAGGCCGCCTCGCAACTGTCCGGGAATGCCCCGGCGTCGGTCGTCGCGGGGGCCGGCGTGCCTGGCTCCTTGAAGTACACCTTCTCCTGGCCCGTGACCGTGTCCCGGACCACCATGTTGAGGCCCAGATCGGTCGCGGAGGCGGCGTACACCCAGTGGTGCTCGTTGACCGCGCACCCGTCGAGGACCTTCAGCAGCACCTCCCAGTTGTTGTACTCGAAGAACCAGAACAGGCCCGAGTCCCTCGTTCGCGGTCTCGCTACCCTCGCCTGCCCCTTCTCTCCACTCAGCGTCTCCCACTCGATCGTGATCGCGAAGCGACCGTCCTGCAGGCACATGGTGGTGGCGCTCTCCACGCACTCTCCGTGTTCAGACGCCGCTTCGTAACCGAGAGGTGCGACGGGGTCCACAGCCCTCGTTTCCTCGGCGGACGACATGCCGGCGAAAGAGAGCATCAGGAGTAGGTAGCAGGGGATGCCCGCGGCCCTCTTCGGCCACGGAACTTCTTCGATCTGGTTGCGGTATTTCATGTCGAGGTCAGTCTTACACGAGTAAGGAGCCGTCCGCCTGCCACATTTGTGGTAGAAGAGCGAAATGCCCCAGTGGCCCATGCGGCCTCCCGTCCGGCTCTGCTAGGATTCTCGAGGGTCCCCGGCAGGCGGCGGTTGGTTTCACCTGCGCCGCGGAGTTTCCGGGTAGCCGCGGACCTGCACCTGACTGGGCCAAGCTTGAGGTTGTTCGCTCGAATGACAAGACCGCGGGCGACTCGAATCGTCGAACGGAGCGTCCTTGCCGCGGCTGGCGCCACGGCGGTCTTCGTCGCCGCTCTCGCCATCCCGAACGGCGCCGCGGTCGCCCAGGATGGCGAGGTCATTCTTGTCAGCAACATGAGCCAGAGCAGCGACAGCAACGTCGCCGTCGCGTTCAATCACGGCACCGTACAACAAGTGACCACCGGGGCCAACGCTGCCGGCTATCAGATCAAGAGCATCTCGGTCCACGTCCACTCCTCCGGCGACGACGACGGCCTCTTCAAGATACACATCCACGGGCCCACGTCCGCCGGCACGCTCGGGCCCTTCGTCGTCAGCAACAGCTCGGAGCACCAGTCGGAGGCGGGGACGACGGTCACGACCCGGCGCGACGTCTACCTTGCACCGAACTCGACCTACTCGATCCGAATCCTGATGGTCAACACGACCATGACCGTCGCGGCCACCGACAGCGACACCGAAACGGGAGCCACCGGATGGTCGATCTCCGACTCTTCCTTTGACCTTGCGACTCCCGGCACGCCCGTTTCGAGGACCGAGGCCATCAAGATGGAACTGCGGGGCCTCAGCCTGGCGCTTTCCGCGCCGTGGCCCCCCGAGGACCTGCTGGCCTCGCTTTCGGGAGGGCGGCAGGCCACTCTGTCCTGGACGGCTCCTTCACGCAACGGCGGCAGTGCGATCACCGGCTACAAGATCGAGTGGTCGTCGGACAATGGGGCCTCCTGGGGGGTTCTGGAGGCCGACACGGGCAGCACGGACACCACGTACAGCCACACCGGCCTGGCGTCCGCCCCTACGCTCCACTATCGGGTCTCGGCCATCAACTCGGTCGGCGCCAGCGATCCATCCAACATCGCGTCTCTGGCCCTTGGCGGCAACGGCGGCGGCGGCAGTGGCGGCGGCGGCAGTGGTGGTGGCGGCGGCGGCAATGGTGATGGCGGCGGCGGTGGCGGCAATGGTGATGGTGGTGGCGGCGGTGGCGGCGGCGGCGGCGGCAATGGTGGTGGCGGCGGCGGCGGCGGCAATGGTG